>CAUYPK010080399.1:70000-104975 GCA_963574355.1 Loris lydekkerianus
ACCGCTTAAGGAAATCAGTTTAGCAAGTGCCTAGCACAGGTCCAAGCCCAGGTTAATCCTTCTCACCCCCATGTCACCTCTTGGCTAGGGATGACAGCAGCTACAGCAGTAGGATTTCTGAAGTGGCTCCATGCCAGGGCTGAGGTCCACACCAAGGTCAGCACCCCGAGTGTTCCCCATCCCCCGCCATCCTGGACATGTCCACAGTCTTCAAATGAGCTTTGAGCCATTGTCCAGCCATTCTCTGCATAGGCTGGAAGCCTCCCTGGGGCTACCAAGTGGCAGTAATCGTGAGACACAATGTCTGTGTCCACCGAGACCTGGGAGGCCACCCAGACCAGCGCCCACTCTTGGAGGTCAGCCTTCAGGGCAGCCTCAGCGGCATCAGCCCTGCCCACAGTGGGGGTGTCCTCACCCTCCTTTCCCAGGGACAGGTTTCCCAATGCCGATGCTCGGAGCCTTCCTCTCCCCTCAAGCTTATCCGAGCATCTTTTTCTCTCTTGCCAAGCCTGCTCAGAGCCGTGGAAGGCTCACCTTGGCCCCTTCCTTCCTGCTGCTGCCACCAATCATTACCATTGGGCTCTCCAAGGGGTGTACACTACCCTCCCCACTCTCCAGGGAAGGGGACTGAGGCTCTATGTTTGCACAGTTTATTGCAGATGCAGGACTAGAACTTTTAGAGACCCTTCCATTCTCCTGTAGTACAACCGGAGGTTTAAACACAGCTGCCACTTCCTGCCTTAATTATGACTGAGGGGCTGGTACAGTGGGCAGCAGATACCAAGATGTGCGGGAAGCCAGGCACAGATACACAGCAACCAGGGGCCTCTGAGAGCCCACTGATGCCTGCACGACTGCCGGCCACTACCCTGACGTGCATTCAGTCAATCCCAAGTCCTGCCACTCTGCTCCCCTGATGGCTCTCACACAGACACAGCCACACTGACACCAGTCAGAGAGGCACCCCGTGGGGACTTGCAGTTTTTACTGGGAACAATGTCTATGTTAGCACCATGAGCCCCAGCCCATCATGACAGCTAGGACCCACCCCCCGGGGGTCCTGTCTCCCCACCCCCAACTCTCCCTCCTGAAAGGAACTCCCTAGTGAAGAGAATCCACAGTGTGGAGAAATAAGATTACTAAGAATGCTGGTCCTCTGCAGAGGGAATGCTAACCATCTGGATTTTCTTCTCTGCATCTATTTGGAATTTTTCTTTTTTTCTGTTTTTTACAATTAGCATGAATTTCTTTTAAACTTAGAAACATAACTTTAATTTTAAGTGAGTTGTCAAAAGAGAAAAGGCTGAAAACAGACTCATAGTCCATCTCACAGGAGTATTTCGGGGACTGGGGAACCCAAAGCCACATATGTGCTGAGGTCAGAAGAGAGCTTGTCAGGAACTGTACGCTCCTGGGACCTGGAATGGACCACCGTCTTCAGGCTTAGCCCCAGACAGGCGGCCCTAGGTTAGGCTAGCCGAAAAGCGTGGGCTCAACCTGTGTTAGGCTGGTCTAGCCAAGGTCTTGCTCCAGTGGTGAGTTTCATGCTCTGTGACTCAGTGTTGACTATGACCACCTGCCAGATGCAGTAGTGACAGAGCCTCCTTTCCCTGGAGCCTGTACCCATCAGGTCATACCAAATAAGTCCATTGAACCCAGCCCTCAGAACACAGATTTGGAGGTTAAGAGACATAAATTAACTCACAGACCCAAGGCTATGGCAGGGAGGAGAGTCTGTACACAGGGCCTACCTCACAACCAGGCCTCACACACACATAACACCATACTGATGGGGAAACTGAGGACCAGATGAAGCTGAGGACCCTGGGAGACTCTGGGATTAAAATCTGTAAAGTCTTCTGGGAGGCCAAGGCAGTTGGACTGCCTGCGTTCAGGTGTTTGAGACCAGCCTGAGCAAGAGTGAGATCCATCTCTACTAAAAATAGAAAAACTAGTCAGGCTTGTGGCAGGTGCTTGTAGTATCAACTACTTGGGAGACTGAGGCAGAAGGATCGCTGAAGCCCAAGAGGCTGAGGTTGCTGTGAGCTATGATGCCAAGGCACTCTATTCAAGGTGACAGAATGAGACTCTGTCTCAAAGAAAAATAAAATAAAATAAAATAAAAATGTAAAGACCATACACACAATGGAATATTTTTCAGCCTCAAAAAGAAGGGAATTCTGATGCATACTACAACGTGGGCAAATCTTGAGGACATTATGATGAATGAAATAAGCCAGTCAAAAAGAGGACAAATCATGTATGAGTTCACATCTGGGAGGGACCCAAAGCATTCAGATTCATAGAGACAGAAAGGAGAATGTTGGTGGCCAGGGACAGGGTGGGGAGGTGGAAGGGGAGTGCTCATGGGTGAGGAGTTTCAGTCTTGCGAGAGGAAAAGAGTTCTGGAGGTTGCACAACATTGGGAGTGCACTTAACAAGACTCAATAGTGCACTTAAAAACTGTTAATGTGGGAGGATTATGTTATGTCTGTTTTTACCATAATCAAAATGGTAATAAGAAAATAAAACAGTTTTTTAAAAAAATCTAACTGGACAGGCCAAAACAGAGTTCAGGGCAAAGTGATTCAAGAAGATGAGACCACACAAGGCAGCCAAGACCCATTCTGGCTCTCCCAGTGAGGGAGGCACTCCAGGGTCCTTCAGGCCCAGCCCACACTCACCCAGCCACACCCAGACTCACACACATGTGACCCTGACACTCCCCCCCCCCACACCTGCCCTCAAACCCGTGCCCATTGGGTGGGGATCTCTACAGCAGGGCACTGACCCCGAGAGATGCAGACTGACCAGCAGATCCCTCTGCTCATAGCCTGATACTTTGTTCTTTCTTCCTCTGTAGCCCAAGTCTGGACCCCACCCATCAAGGGGGCCAATGTTTGCACAAACATCAACAGCCACACCCAGGAATGTGACAACTGGACGACTGGCAGTCTGAAGGGAGGTCCTTGAAGAAGCCGAAGGGGCTTCCCTTTGCCCTGCCCCGACCTGGACGAGGGTGTGGAAGATGCATCAGTCCAGGATGGAGATACAAGTGGGACAGAGAGAGGCTGTCTGTGCAAGAGACAAGATCAAAAGCTAATGGGAGACAAATACACTGAGATGATTACCAGGCAACCGTGTAAATCTAGGACCCATGCAGAAGGCCCACCTCCACAAGGGAGATGAGACTCGGCAGTGGAGCGTGTGGTCAGTACCACTTTACTATAAGCTCTCAGTGACCCCATCAGAATGTGGGCTGCCTTAACAGAGGCAGAACCTGCAGAAAAGGAGAGGGTAAAGTCCTTCTCCCCTTGGTGACCTTATATGTCCCATCAGCAGACATCTCTGTCACCTCCTTAGGAAGGAAAGGAGAGGGATAGAACAACAGCGAGCTGGGCACGTGCACATATTAACTTTAAATTGCCCAACAACCAGCATCTCCCTTAAATCCTATAACCATTTCTTTTAGCAAAGAAGAAAAATGATTTCCACAAATAGGACCCTTATAAAACTAACCCTTGGTTTCCCAGAGATCTTACGGTAACAATAGATCACCAATAAATGCTGCCTGCCCAAATGACTTCATGGACCCAGAACCTCAAGTGACAACTTCCTGGACTGAGAACCTCAAGTGACAGAAGAGAGCGTCCATCCTCTGTGGTTCCCAGGGTGGCTCACTCACAGTTACTGAGTGAAAATCCAGACCCCGAAGTTCACGCACTTTGCCTGTGAAAAGTATGCCCGAGGTCCTCACCAGAGGCTTAAGGATTCTGCTGAATGCATTTCTAGCATGAAAGACTTCCCCAGACTAGGAAGAAGGGCAGCTGCTAATGGCAGACACCTTGATGGGGAATCCTGAGAAAAGAGACAAAATTATATAAAACACCAAAAAAACTCAAATGCTCCATTACCTGGAGCCACTTGAACAGAAGCAACCAAAGACATACTTGAGGATGGCCTACAGCCATTCACAGCAGGGTCTGGGAGTCACAAGACTGAATGTTTGACGGGGCTTTGAAAGCCACACCAAGCCCATGATCATTAGCGATAAGGACGCTGAGTTGGCTTGAGTGAAGCTCAGCACCTGCTCTTTCTTACATCAGGGAGGTAACAAACACTCAGAAAATGTCACCATCACCACCACCACCCTGGCCAAATTGTCATTATGGAATACTATTGAATGGGTGTCTCTGGGACCAAGAAAGCTGGGTGCAGCCTGAGCTCTGAAGTTTCACGCCGGCTCCATCGTTGACAGTCTGGGACTACTCTTCATCTTCCCGACCTTCGGCTTCCTCAACTTAACACACCTGCCTTTGGGATCAATTCTATAAAGCAGCCTGGTACTAAATCCTCCATGATTTCCATAACCCCACACAAATTGAAAGGCAACGCTAAAGTCATAATTCACAGCTCATTCCAATTTCCAGTTCAATTCAACGACAAGCCAAGGAACCCAACTTGGTCTGAGTATCCCCCGCCCCGACACCCAGAACCAAGGAGAGACCCACCATGACCTCCATGTGAGGATGGTCATGACCCACCATGACCATTCTCACTGGCTCCGCCCACTCACTCTGTCGCCGGCATTATTTCTACACTTTTTTACAGCTTGTTCTTCAATGATATCTTGCCATCTGACCAAAAAGTAGAGGAATTTATTTTGTCAAGAGAATTTTGAGAAGCCAAACAGAAATCCCCTTTGTTAATTACTAGACCTTCAGATTTTTGGAGCTCTTAGAAGGGAATAGCAGAGTATTTTGTTCTGTTATGTTTTGTTTTGTTTTATTAATCCATCAAAAAGCTATCATCATGAATAGCCTAAAAATTAAATTAGCTACAAAGGAAGTCATCCCAGTGTAGCACATAGCAATGAAAACCCATTAATAATGGCCCAGTAATAGGGTATTGGCTGAATAAGTTATATAGAATACACTGCAGCTTAAACAAAATTATAAGAGCATATTTAGTGGCACAGAAAAGATGCTAACCAGGTGGCGCCTTTGGCTCAAAGGAGTAGGGTGCTGGTCCCACATGCCGGAGGTGGCAGGTACAAACCCATTCCTGGCCAAAAACTGCAAAAAAAAAAAAAAGAAAGGAAGAAAGGAGGGAGGGAGGGAAGGAAGGAAGGAAGGAAGGAAGGAAGGAAGGAAGGAAGGAAGGAAGGAAAGAAGGAAGGAAGGGATACTAACCAAATACTAAGTTTTAAAAAACAGTTTAAGAAACACTAAGTTCTCATGATCCTATTTAGGTACACATATAAACACATACGTACTATACATTGAATGTGTATGTCCTCCTCCTCAAAAAATTCATATGCTGAAATCCTTGCCCCTAAAGCGATGGCATTGGGAAGTGGGACCCAGCTCTCCCAGATTAGTGCCCTATGCAAAGAGACCCCAGAGAGTTGCCTTGTCTCTTCCACCATGTGAGGACATAGCAAGAAGATAGTCATCAGAGAGCAGCCCTCAGCAGACATCAAATCTGCCAGCGCCTTGATCTTGGACTTTCCAGCCTCTAGAACTGTAAGACAAACATTCCCACTGCTCATCAACCACCAGGATTATGGATTTTATTATAGCAGCCCAAACAGACTAAAATATAACATATATGAATGTATTTAGAAATTGGAAATATTTATAAATTTGAAAATTTAATTTATAAAAATGTTATAAAATGTTTATTAGAGATATATATTTATAAACAGAAAAAAGACATCCCAATACCAAACTATGCATATTGGTTGATTCTTGAAGTTAAGGCTATGAATGATTTTTTCTTTTTTTTTTTTTTTTTTGAGACAGAGTCTCAAGCTGTCTTCCTGGTAGAGTGCCAAGGCATCACAGCTCACAGCAACCTCAGACTCTTGGGCTTAAGCAATTCTCTTGTCTCAGCCTTCCAGGTAGCTGGGACTACAGGCACTCACCACAACGCCCAGCTATTTTTTGTTGCAAGTGTCATTGTTGTTTAGCTGGCCTAGCCCGGGTTTGAACTCACCAGCCTCGGTGTATGTGGCTGGTGCTGTAACCACTGTACTACAGGCTCCAAGCCTATCAATGAATGATTTTTTCATTTGTGTTTTTTGTATTTTCCTAATATTTTCCTAACTTTTTCTAAACTGACCGGGTATTACTCTCATAAAAAGGATGTCCTTTTTGTGATTTGTGATTTCTCTCTCCTCTTATTCAGACAGCAGAGACAGATTTTCTCCTTTTAAGCAGAGTCCTGCTGCAGTTACTAAGGAGCAGAGACTAAGTCTTCGACACCCAGTAAAGGACGGCTGCACTGGAGGTATTGACAGCAAGCTTGGAGCTGAGGGCACACCATGAAATTCACCAGGAGCGTTCTGTCCATCTCCCCTTCTGCAGTGATGGAAGTCGAGAATCCCTTCACATAGGATCTCACCAACTCCAGCTGTGAACCCCCAAAAAGGCCAACTGTACAATCACCAAAATCTATGCCAGAGCCATCTGGTCCTTAAATGTAGCCTGAAGATTGTTTTGTTGGGAGAACATACTACCTCCTGGACATTAAATTAAAACACACAATTAGATTTCCATTAAGTTACAGCAAATTCTGCTGAATTGATCTAATCGGCCTCCATTCCTATATGACATCATGCTTTAAAGGCTTGGCCTGAACATAAATACTTAATGTAATAAATACAGTCTGAAATATTTGATCTCCTTGGCAGTTTAATTGATCTACAACCGCGACTGACAGGAAAAATTAAGTTAGCTCTGTCTTGTCTCTGCCAGTAGCACATTTTCCTCATAAAGGTCCGTGAGTCCTAATGCCGGTGACGAGGCAGACTCTCTCAAACTGCATGCAAAATGCATGTTTAGGTTAAGGGCAAGCAAGGAAATGAATACCTGGGTTTATGAGATGTTTAACACACCCCATAGTTCATTTCTTTTTGCTTTATAGAAAAATACATGGATGAATATATTTTGTAAGTCATAACACCAGTTCCTTACACCTCACACAGGTGTTTAAGTGGGAATGTTGGTAGATACCTATAATATTTAAGCATATTTCTAGCTGCTGTGGCAAGTATGGTCTCCAATAACCTAATCCACAAATGCGGAACTTCAGAAATACTTCCCCCTGGTCCTATTTCATGTTGTTTTTTTATTGCCTTTCACCATGAGCTACCTCTCCTCCCAAACTTGTAAGCGCCCCTCCCTCCAACCACGCCCACACTTTGATCCCACACCCCTACCCATTTTGATACACTCAGTTAATATTTGGGGAAAGGAGAAAGGGATTGAGTTGGCATATCTCAGTACCTCAGAACTGCCGTCTCCTAGGTTCTAAGCTTTTACAACACCTCATGAAAAGAAAACTGGGGTCATAACAAAGTTATCCAATCCAATTAATGCCCAAATCCCTGAGCGACTTTGCAGTGTCTTTTTAGGATGGAATTCACCCTAAATATCACCTCTCTTTTAATTTCACCTAATATATGTAAATTCACTGTCTCAACAATCACTTATTCACTCAACAAACTTCATTGATCGTAGCCAACTCAGCTGACCATCCAGAGCCTTATGCTGTGAGGCAGTCTCTGAGCTAGCACAAATGTTCTATTTCTTCTTGGATGTCTTTGCAGGGTCAGAGAAATAATTATAGCAACCCCCAGACCAAATGATCCCAACACAGCCAGGAACGCATGTTCTAGACTAGGGGTTCTCAAACTTTTTAAACATGGGGCCAGTCCCTGTCCCTCAGACCGTTGGAGGGCCGGACTATAGTTTAAAAAAAAAACTATGAACAAATTCCTATGCACATTGCACATATCTTATTTTGAATTTAAAAAACAAAATGGGAACAAATACAATATTTAAAATGAAGAACAACTAAAGTTAAATCAACAAACTTACCAGTATTTCAATGGGAACTATGGGCCTGTTTTTGGCTAATGAGATGGTCAATGTCTGGTTCCATATTTGTCACTGCTAGTCATAACAAGTGATGCAAGTGTGCATCAGTTAGTCCCGAGACTTAGAGGAGGAGTCGAGAAACAGAGAGGAGGGGAGTCGGAGAGTGCTGCACACATTCCACACATGCGCACTGTAGCAGGACAGGCAGCGGTGGCAAAAACACCCGGAGGGCCAGATCAATGTCCTTGGCGGGCCGCATGTGGCCCACAGGCCGTAGTTTGAGGACCCCTGTTCTAGACAGTCAGATGCCAATTCACACAACCCTCCCTCCTTCCAGGGCAGCCAGAGCTCTGCTCAGGGCCGGCTGCTTCTCCAGGCTGCCTCTGGCACCAGCCAGAAGCCTTCTGCTCGGTTCCCTGAACTCCAGAGCCCCATTGATTGGCAGGAAGGCCAAACCCATCAGCATGCATAGGAAATGGCTTCTGGAAAATGAGTTGCAGTTTTTCAAGACAGAAGATGACAGCAGGTGCCTGTCAAAGGAACAGAATCAATACAGGGTTTGGAGGCTGGAAGGGGGCACACCTGGGTCCCTGACTTGTCCTGCCTCTGACATTTATGCTGTATGACCTTGGGCGGTCCTAACCCTTCTCCAGGCCTCACTTTCCCCCTCTGTATCTTGGAAAAGCAGTGGTAACTTGCTCATTTAAGGAGATTGTTTACAAATCTTAAGTTCTGGGATTCTACACTCCTGTCTTCGTAATATCAGCTAGGCATGGAGTGGGCTCAAATTGATCCAACCACTTTCCTCATGATAAAAACCATGTTCTGACCCTCAGGTCTCTTGCTGCCCCAAACATGTACCCTCAGAAACAAGCCAGAGGACCCTGAGGGCTGTGTTGCTTTCCTGAAGCACCATGCTCTGTCCACACACCTTGGACCTCAGTGACTGTGCCCTGGGGGTTGGGGGGCCCTCCTGTTGAAAGTAACACCCACAGGAAACACAATTCTCTGCCCCAGAGATCCCAACCCAAACCTCATCAGATCCCAAGTGACCTCTCGGCCTCAACATTGTGACCCTAACCACAATCACCAGCACGTCCCAGACTTGGATATACCAGGCACAGGCGCATAGGCACAGCAGGTAAGGCTATTACAGTCCTCAACTCAGTGAGGAGCCTCAGGACTGCCCCTAGGTAACCCAGTGTCAAGAAGGAGGTGGCACTTCCAAGTCTCATGGCCTCATCGTGTCTTCTCCCTTCCTGGTTGGCCTCACACACTGTGCGGCTCCCACACTTCCTTCAAGCCCAGCTCAGACATCAGCTCTGGAAAGGCTGCCTCCTGCATACAGACACTCTCCTTCCTCTGGGCTTCCTGCCCTTGGCGTGCCCTTGTGACTATGATGCCTGAGTTAGGATTCTTGATTGACCTGGTGATCTCTCCGAGCCCCCAGCCTGCCAGCCCCTCAGGGTTAGGATGAGCCTAATTTATTACTGGATACTTAGCCGTTGGCTCAGAGTCTGGCAAAGGGGGAGGGATGCAGGGTGGCTGTGGGACGAGGCTCCCTGAGCCCAGCAGGTGGCCAGCAGTGCAGGGCCAGGGCCAATCTCCCCAGAGTCTCCTAAGGGAAGCCTTCTTCTGTACTTCTCTACTTCTTTTCCCAAACTGCATTGCATTTTACTCTGCACCAGACTCTGTGCTGGAGCAAAAGAAGATGGCTTGGAAGGATCTAGAGGTAAATTGGATATGGTCAGTGCCCTTAAAGAGTATACTGCCAAGACTGGAAGTAAAGCAGCTCAAAAACACACACCCCAACTCATGTCATGAGGCCAGTGTATCCTTGATATCTGCGCAGTTGGTCTCTAAAGATAGCCTCCAACAGACCTCGCCTCCCAGTAAGCACATCCTGTGTAGTGCCCTCCACCTATGTTTGGGTTGGCCCTGTGAGTGGCTTTAATCAACACAATGCTACAAAAGTGACACTGTGCCAATTCTGGATATGAGCCTTAAAAATCCCTGGCATCCTTTTTTTACACCCTTAGGACCCAACCACAACCCATGCCCACCCCAAGCTAGCCATGGGATACACCATGTGGAAAACAAGAGAGAGGTCCCAGCCTCCCAGCATTCCTGCCGAGGCACCAGACTCATAAGTGACATCATCTCGTGTGTACCAGACCCCAGAGCCATGACGGTAACCTCATTGGAGACCCCAAGAAGAGCAGCAGCAGAACAGCCCAGGAGAGTCCAGCCAATCCTCAGAGTCACGAGAAATAATAAAAGCCATCGTACTAAGATTTGGGGCAACCACAGTTAAGTAAAACCTACCAAAACCTGGAATGGAGATCATAAGAAAGAAACTCACAGGCCAATCTCCTGATGATCATAGATGCAAATACCATAAAGAAAATACCAGCAAACCAAATCCAGTAATATATGAAAAGGATAACACATCACATCTAATCTGGAGTCTATTCCAGGAAAGTGCAATTGTTTGGACATTTAAAAAAATCAGTCAATATAATTCAACATATTCATACATTGAGAAAGAAAAATCATACAATCAGCTCAATAGCTGCAGAAAAGCATTTGATAAAATTCAAAATTCATTCATATTCATGATTTTTAAACTAAAATTCTTAGCAAACGAAGAGGAAAATATCTTCACTTGATGAAGGGTATCTTTAAAAAATAAAAAAGGTAACAAATACAACTGTGAAATCCTGAGAGCTTCTCAATGAGATCAAAGGTAAGGTGAGACTAGGTCACAAAAATAAAGTCAGAAAGACCACAGACTGTATGATTCCGCTCCTGTGAAGTGTTCACAGTAGCATTTGCAAAATGTCTACAGCCTATAGGGACAGTGAGTAGATTCAGGGTTCCCATGGCTTGAGGAAGATGGGGAAAGAGAGTGTGACTGCTAATGGGTGCAGGGTTAAAAAAGAAAGTTCTAAATTTGCTTGTAGAAAAATCCCTGAATTGTATACTTGCTTGGCTGAATTATATGGAATGCAAATAATATCTCAATAAAGCTGTTTAAAAAAAAAAAAAAGAATAAAGCTGAGATGCCTATTGTAACCACTTCCCTTCAGTACTATAGCAGCCCAGTAAGACAAGGAAAAAAATTGTAAGATTGGAATGCAAGAGACAGACTGTTCTGTTTACAGATGGCCTGCTCATGTACACAGAATATCATAAAGAATCTATCACTAAGCCCAATGACATGGATAAACCTTGCAAATATAATGCTGAGCCGAAGAAACCAGACACAAGACACCACGCGGCCTGATTCCACGTATATACATATATATACACACACACTGTGTAAATGTAAGTGTGAATTCAAAAAATTCAAGACTAAACTACAAGCTGAGCAACCCAAATCTGAAAATCCAAAATTCAAAATTGCTCCCAAATTCAAAACTTTTTGAATACCGACACGGCACTGAAAGGAAATGTTCATTGGAGCATTTCAGATTCAGAATGCTCAACCAGTAAGCATCGTGTAAATATTCCAAAATGAGAAAAAAAGGAAGTCTGAAATCAGAAACTTATTGGGTCCCAAGCATTTTGAATAAGGGTGTGCAATTTTTCAGAATCCCTACTTTGGTGGCAAGGCTGTACCATCACACAGTCAGCACAGTGGTGTCTTCGGGGGAGGAGAAGTGACCTGAGTGGAACAGGCAGGAGGAACCGGAAGCTCTGGGGAACAAGCAAGGTGGTAGCAGAGGGGCTGCAAATCTTGCAATGAGTTCTAGACGCATGCTTTATACATTTTTCTAATGAATATTCTATTTTACAATAAAACCATGATAAAAAATTGTCTTTAAAATTTGTGATTTTTTAAAAATCACAACACAAAGGGAAAAGTCTTTAAAAATGAATAGGGAAAAGATTCTCTCAGGGGCTCACAACAGATCACCTCGGACTGAGTTTAGCCTTTGTGGGCAAACATTTCTCAGCCAATACAGCCCTCAGAACTGGATATTCTGGCCTGGCCTGAAATCCAAGGGCCAAGGCCAGCATGAAATAGGAAAGGCACGTTCTTGGCAAAGGCCTTGCCCTCATGCCCACACCAGCACTGCCTCTGTGCCCCAGGAGATCCATCACCTCCCCTCATCCTCACTCCATGATGCAGGACCAGAACTGCCAGTGAAATTGAGCACCCCCTGCAGGCTGGCACACTGTGACCTACAGCACCCCCTTCAGTCCTTACAGCCCTCAGGGCCTCAGCCAGAGAAATGGGGCCAGATTCCAGCTGCAGCCTGACTGCCTCCAGACTCCTCCCAGCCGGAGGGAGCCTCACAGGCACTGTCTGGAGGCACCTTGCCTTGCCAGAGGGGTTGGGAGGGAGGAAAGAAGGGATCAGACCTATTCCACTGCTCTGCTGATGTCCTCTTGCCTCAGGCCTGACTCTAGGGAGTTGCAGCGGGGACTGACAACTCTCTAGAAGCCCGCCTCACCCAGCAGACTGCCACCACCTATTCGGGAAGGTCAATTGTGATGCCACCACCCGACAGGCTGCTCTGCCCTGGGCAGGAGAGTGGCTGTGCACTGTGCCAAGTGAGCACACAGTGAGAAGCTCTCCCCTGGCAGCTGTAATTACTCTCCACCTCACACCCAGCTCTGCGAAGCACAGGTTAGAAGCAGCCCAGCTAAGTGCCCAGGGA
Source organism: Loris lydekkerianus (assembly GCA_963574355.1). NCBI lineage: Eukaryota > Metazoa > Chordata > Mammalia > Primates > Lorisidae > Loris > Loris lydekkerianus. Next base: position 82,551 of record CAUYPK010080399.1, read on the forward strand.
CTGTGGCTCTCCAGCGCCCAGCTGAACCCGCACTTCCCCGGAACAAACCCAAGCACCTCCCTGCCCATTAATAACCTCCTCTGCATTAATGAATTGTGGGTGCAAGGCTGGCCATTAAGACAGTCCAGGAAAATTCTTTGTGTTGTGAAGGCTTTTCCTCTGGATGCCCATTACTGTTATGCAAATCCTCCCTGCACCAGGCTAGGGTCCTGCTGTCTTCTTGTTTGAGAGTTGCCAGGGATCACACGATAATGAAACACACCAGCAAGCCCATCAGGCCAGGACAAGTCTTCTTTGACTATCCCAAAGTACAAGGCATAGCACAACAGGAGGCCCCAGGGAGCCCTGGGCAGGAATCCTACAGAAAACATCCCAACATTGTCAAAACTCCCAATAAGGGAGAAGGAGGTTACAAAGAAAGGGTGAATTTCAGCAGCAATAAACTTTAGAGAAATGGGAGAAATGAAGTTCTTACTGGGTCTTTAGAGGTGGGTGAGATCCAGGGACTGCAGCTAGAAATGAGAATGGCAGACTCTGTTGATGACAGCTGGCACTTCAGTTAGTTAAATGATAGTGCTGTCCCCAGGTGCCTAGCACAGTTCTGAGGGCTCAGATGCCCCAGCTCGTATTCTCACCCTCCTTATGGACTTAGTGCTATCATGGTTGAGACCTCCACTTTGCAGATGAGTGGGCAGGGGTACAGCGTTTCAGTAACTTACCTAAGACTGAACACAGCTAGAGAATGGGAGATCTTGGGCTCATTCAGGCAGGCCCTTGCTTGAGCCCACTGTGCTAATCAACCACTTGCCATATATTGAGAAACTCCCCAAGTGCCTGAGTTTCCACTGCCTGGCTCTGTCCCTAGTGGGCAGCTTCCTGGCCTGAGGGAGCAGCTGATGCCCATCCACAGGCCAGCCTGGGAAGCCTGCAGGCTGGCCTGCACCTGTGTGTACTCCCCTGCCCGTGACCTCCTGCCCTTCGGTGGCTGCCACACCTATACATGTGAACTCTCCATCTGGCCAGCCTCAGGGAAGAGGCCATGACCTCCTGCCTATCGGGAGCTGCCACACCTTCCCCAGCTCTTTGTTGCCCCAGCAGCCTTGTTTGTAGCCACATCTTTCCTGTGCACTCACGGACCCACACGCCCCAACTCTGAGCCTGCTACACTAGCACTCCCAGCACCCGACCCAGAGCTGCATCAGCCATGTGGACCAAACCCAGCAGACAGCAGGGCCGCAAGGCCAGCACAGGATGACCAGGCTATAACACAGGGTGAAGGTCAGGAAGGTTTCTGCACTCGCCCCGCTGAGCGAGCAGAGCCACAAAGCCTAGCTTCGGTGTGTGCCGTGGAGGTACTAAGCTGTGGGGCTTCCAAGGACGGTGGTCACGTCCATCCCAACCTTGGCTTTCCTAGCTCTCTAGCTGCCCTGCACTCCAGGCCCCTGCCCTCTACAGGATGTTCAAGGAATGAAAATTAGCCTCTGTAACTTCCTATGAAAACCACAATCCAGAGTTCTATGCTGCTGATGCCTCAGTCTGTATGCCAAAGCTCAGAAAAGTGAAGGATACACCTGTTTCCCTCTGTACTTCCTGAACTACTCTTCCCCATCAATGATCCAAAGATAAGAAAGCAGGCCTACGTTCCCCCTGGATGGAAAAAGCACCCTGCAGGTTTGTTCTGACAGCAGCCACTGTGCTACCCGTCCCCGCCGGGCTACCCCACTCAGACTGGAGGTGGGTGTGGTGGTGGCCGTGCAGCGCAGTGCTCTGGGAGTCCAGCATGGGCCCCAAGTACATCCCTCTGCTTTTGGTAACCCTGACCTGCTCCTGCCCCCTCCCTCAGATGCGACTTGCCGAGGAGCATTCCAGGAGCACTCCCCTTTCAGAACACTTTCAAAGCCAAAGAATGTCCAGGTAAGTGAACAGCCATAAAGCTACTTTAGACCACTACTCAAGGAAGTTAGCAAACTCAACACCCTAAGCTAGCCCACAAACTCTCCCAGAGGCTCTCTCAGTGCATGCAAGGTAAGGCCTTCACAGCCGTCACAGCCATGCCTGCAACCAGAAGCCCAGGACGGATCCAGCCAGGTCAGAGCCACACTTGATGCTCTCTGGTGGGTGCTCTGTTTGCTTGCTTGCCCTGGGGCTTTGGGAGCCCTTGGGTTGGCCTCATGCTTTGGCTGTGTGCTGGTGCAGCACACTGTGACCACGGCTGGGATCCTCAGTCACAAGGAGGTATCTAGGGCTGAGCCAGAGACATTTGCTGCCTTCAGTCCAGGGCTGCATGATCCCAGTACAACCACAAAGCCTGGGGGAATGAGACCAGTACTGGTTTGGGTCTGGGAGCTGAAATTACCTTTGATACGTTTCTTCTGGGTCAGGTGCAAGTTGTCATGGGCCTAGAGTGGTGGGCTGGGATCTCTGGGCTGGAAGAGGCCACAGGGCTCAGCTCACATTGACCCAGGTGGCCTTTGGTGAGTCCCCAGTGGACTCATAGCTGTCCTCATTTGCTGGGAAGAAGTAAGGTGGGGGCTCGAGGCCATTTATTGTGCCCCTACAAGTGCTCATCCAAAGGAGTGAATGAAAACTGTACTGGTGACACCAGGCAAGCAGGAGAGGACAGATCCCACCAGGGCAGCCGGCCTCAGAGGGGAAACCCAGCTGAATCAGTAAGGTGGAGCAAGTGGTTTTTTTCGAGCCTCCATTTCTCATTTGTGAGAAGAGCCCCATCAGGTGTCCTCTGGTGCCAGCATGCATGATGCATCACCCAGCTAGCTGAGGTGGTCTCCTAGCTGACCAGTGGCCCCTAGGAAGCAGAGTGCAGGCTCGAGGAAAGGAGAGTGGGCTAAGCCAGCAGCTCTGCTCAGCATCTGGCAGCCCAGCCACCACTCGGGTACAGGGGAAGTGAGGGAGCCTGGATCACAGCCCAGAGCTCCCAGTACTGAGCCAGACCCTAAAAACTGGGGGTGACTCCTGTCCTGGGTTTATATTGGGCTACATGCTTAATTTCTGCAGCATGGGGAAGTGTGGGCAAAGGAGGGGACTGGGCTGCAAGGGTCAGAAAAGTGTTCTGGCCCCAAATCGCTTCACATGTGTTCCAAAAAGCAGTCAAATATTTAACCCCAAGGGTGTTTAGAAGCTGGCTGTGCAGCAAGAACACACCTGTCACCCAGAGTCATGAGGCAAAGTTCCCCCAAGCTCACTTCCAAGGGCCACTGAGCCCGCCTGGAGAAGCGCAAGACTGCCATGACTCAGAGGCAGGGACTGGCAGCTCACACAACCAGATACCGCACTTGCAGAGGTGCCACCACAATGGGGTTGGGTGCTTTTAGAATACAAAGCTGCCCCAACCCACATCAGTCTTTATCTCTGAGCAAACCCAGCTCCACTCACTAACTGTGCCCTTGTATATTGCAGACCATGTTATTGTGAGAATTAAATGGGACTATGACAGGAGATGACCTGAAGGAGCACAGAAGCGGTTTTCGATAATGGCTCATCTTCCTCTCCAACACAACTCTGAATGTCACAGATTAAAAAGCCAACCATCCAGGGGTTCAGATGGAAATGAGTCTAAAGGGGGTGGCCGTGAAGGTGTCAGGATGAGCCCAGGGAGAACTTTGCTGGAGGCTGAAGAGGAGGTTTATATGCAGAGGTGGGGGGGGGTGGCAAGAGAGCCCCTCACAGCCCAGTATGGGGGTCACAAAACAGCAGGCCCCCAGTAGATCTGACCAAGGATGTACCAGTTCGGCCCAAAGACTTAGAGGCAACATTTAAAAGATGAGACTTAATGCTTATGCCCTTGCAAAAGTCATATCATTTAGGGTCCTGTGATGGTATCTGGAAGTGAGGCCTTTGGGAAGAATGAGGTCATGAGGGTGGAGCCCTCCTGGATGGGATTAGTGCCCTAATGAGAAGAGGACCTTGCTCTCTCTCCACCACAAGAAGTCTGCACAGCCTCGAACCCAGGAAGAGACCTCTCAACAGATTGCAACTCTGTTGGCACCCTGGTCTCTGACTCCAGAACTGTGAGAAAAAGTTGCTGTTGTTTCTAAGCCACTCTGTCTATGGGACTTTGTTATAGCAGCCTGAACTAAAACAGGAACACTTCAAATATAATTCCAGATTTCAAGCTTCTCCTGAAAATTCAGCAATTCTGGCGATGCTGCATCCACATTCCTGCTTGAGCATCAGCCAACCCTTGAGTGGGCAAATGCTCCCCAGCCCTCCCACAACCACCACTCCCACCCACCTTGCCCAACCCAGGTCTGAGGGGTTCCTCAGCGGCCTTCCATGCATAACTGTTTCTGTGGTGCCTTGTGTCACACCTCTCTCAATAGTGGGAAGATGACAACTAGACCAAGAGGGCGGCATGTTTCAAGAAAAGTGAGCAAGACCTCATTTGTGTTTGGGGAATACGAGACGACACCCACACACTCACTTCACTCATCGCCTGTCTGGATCCGGAAACGTGAGTGTGTCACAGGCCCTAACATGCCCCTGACGGCAGTCAAGAAGAATACCTCACTGGGGGATACGGCAGACTCCCAAGGAGGGCCCCCACAGTGCACACGGATGTGCCCAAGTTTCATGAGCACACTGGGATTCCTGCCTCCTCTGCAGGGCCGCAAACCCTGACCACTCAGACTTCCTCTGGGTCAGGAGTTCCTGGGAAGGCAGAGGGGCCACTGCACGTCCAGAGAGGGTCCTTTCCCCCTGAGCTGTGGGTTAAAAGCTAAAACTGGTACCAGGAAGAGGGAGGAGGCCGTGAACACGGAGCACTCACTTGTGAAGCGAACTCCTGGACAAGCCCATGCCTGTCAGCAGAACAATGCTAAGCAACCCCGAAATCTGAGAAGATGGCTGGTGTGGAAACCATGGCGCCTGGCCCTGGCTGTGACCGCCCGGAGGAGAAGGGAGGAGAACTGTGCCAAGACAGTGGCACAATCTCCATTGTCCCACCAGGCTGCACCCACCGGCCAGCTGGAACTCACCTTTCAGGGAGGCCACGTGGGACAAGGCCTGGGCATAAGTGGCTGTGTTCAGGAGGGTCCCCGGCAAGCAGGAGGGGAAGAAAGGTCCTGTGGGCCCCACCGTGCGCCCCAGGCTGGCAAAGAAAGGAAATCACATTAAGTTCCCACCCCAGGTCTGCAGTGCTGTGCATGGGCCCCCTGACCCCAGGTCTGCAGTGCTATGCATGGGCCCCTGACCCCAGGTCCGGCCTCCTCACCTCTGCTGGGCCTCCAGCGCCTCCTTCTTGCTCCGGGCCTGGTCCCCAGGGGGCGGGGAGTTGATATTTCTCACCGGAGGTGGTGTCACCTCTGCTATGGGCTCCTTGGCTCCCGGCTCTTGGTCAGAGGCCCCTCTCTCTGTTTTCCTCCATTTAGCCCTTCGGTTCTGGAACCAAACCTGAGTTTCCCGATGGAAACATACACTCAACGAAAATCAGACAGGAAGGAGCCAGAATCCAAACACAGATGCCTGGCCGCTGTGCTGGTGCTCACAGCTCCCCTTGCCACCTCCTCTCTACCCTGTGCTCTCTGAACTGCAGCTTCAGGCCCAAGCACAGGTGAAAAGATCAGTTTAGAAGGTTATGACAGGAATTTTTTAGTGAACATTAAATAGCAGAAAGTATCCAAATGCATTGCCCATAGCAAAAGTAAAAGGGTTGTGAAAATTCTCATTGTTGAGTTACATGAGTACATTTATTTGATGTGAAATGTATTTCCTATGGGGGTTGGTGGGAGTCATGGGCAAAGCAGCCTCTAAAAACCCTGCCTCGGGGAGTATCATCAAAAACTGCTCACTCACCCATTCTTTCAGCAGCCTCAGCCTGAGCACCTGCGTGTGCCTGTCCCCACACCTGTGATCTATCCCTGAGATCACCAGGATACCCATCATCACAAGCTCATGGCCAGCAACCCAGAATGCACATTAGAAATACTGACTCTAGAGTCCACATAATTTAGAATTCTGGACCTCAGTGAATGTAGCTTAGAATACACTGCAACCCTATGAGGACAGAAGTCCTGCTGCTCCCATTTTACAGATGAGAAAATTAAGTGCAGAGAGGTTAATTAATTATCCCAAGGTCATTCAGGTGGTAAGTGCCAGATCCTCCATTTGAAACCCAATGGCTTGGCTAGAAACTGTTTTGGGGTAATAATACTGGCATTGTTACCCCCAATATTGTTAGGGAGATTGACATGCCTGCAAAGCACTAAACACAGGGCCTGGTGCACCTGCCATCAATCTCTCCACAAACACGAGAAGTATCATCATCTCCATCATTCTCAAGTTAGGAGGAGGCTCCTGATTCACCTTCATCTAAGCACCTTCTGGTAGGCTGGTGTCTGATTCTTTAAGCCTTAAAAACCAAAACTGCATCTGCAGAAGGACAGCCTAATAGAAGCCAGGCTCAAGGTGTTCCTAAAGGTCAGTGAAATTCTGCTGCTCTTTACTCTCTCCAGCAAAACCTCTTCCCCCTCTCCTGGGAGACAATTTCTGGCTAAAAAAAAATGCTTGGCTAGACCTGCCTCCTATTCCCTAGGCATCCTCTCATCCTCCCCAGGCTGCCAGCACACTGGCCCGGGAGAGAGCCTAGGTCTTAGAGGCTCAGCCCTCTGCCAGCCCACCCTATCTCCTAATTTTCATTCTCCTTTAACTGAGTTTCTTTCTTTCTTTTTTAATCTAGTTGGCTTTTAATTGCACATATCAGCAACCATTGAATAATGATTTTATCTATATTCTAAATTTAGGGCAGTTAAATGCAATGCAAAATGCAGACACTTTCTTGTGTCTTAATTGAATGAAGGTCACAGCTATAACAACATTTAATTGAGCTATTTTTCATTATCATATTTTAATGACTTTGCACTGACAGTTCTCCTGCTTCTGAGGAAAGAGCATGATGGAGTCGTTTATTTCCCTATTTAGTTATTGTTTGACAACATCAGCTTCGATTAAGACCCTGCTTTATAGAACATTAATCATATTTGAATGAGCAAGGGGTATAAATGTAAACACATCTCCCTTCCCACCACCGAAGCCCACGTCCCCACATGGAGGCTCACTAAACAAACGTTCCACGGCCATTGTCTGTCTGCATAATAGCCAACAACAGCCTGAACAACAATTCCCAGCTTTAATTGTCACCACCCCTATCTTACCCTTGCACCTTTCAGGGAGAAGTTATGATCTCCCACTTCTGAATGCTCAATAATTGTGTCATTTATCTCAATTTGCAGTTCAGTCTTTAGGCAGCTATTGGCAAGCTGGCATTAAAAAAAGAAAGGATAGACCGTATCCTGGCCAAAGGAGATTTTCATTTCCAAATAATAATCAGTTTAATTTGCCCGCATATGACCAATGATTCATGTTCAGATTTAATAATCAGGATCACATAATCTGATTATAGGGGAAATAATTTGTTTACAACCCCCAATTTACTGCTCAGAATTCCATTATCTCTCTTCAGCCATTGGTTTTTAAGAGATACTAACATGACCCAGGGGAACCAAAAGCAAACTATTATATTTCCTACAATTAGATCTTTGCATAGTCTTAACCCCAAGCCCCTACATAAAAAAAGAACAGCAACAGCATGGAGGAAACCCCATAAATAAAATGAATATATAATTGTGCTCAAAGAATAGCTCGCCTGGAGAGGCAGCGCTGTGAATCCCTTCTTCTCGTGCTAGGACACATCTGCTGGGCCTGGTGTGTTTGTGCGCTTAATTGTAATCACTGTGTAGCTTCTAAAATGAAATCCTGCTTAGAACCGGTCACCCTGGGCCATGCTCATCTCTGAGGCAGCCCTACCGCTGCTGCCGTTTAAAGATTTTTAAATTGCCCACGTTCTTTGGATCCACTTCACTAAAAGAGTCCAAGTGCATGGGGAAAAGTTGGACATGATGCAATTTCTGGAAAGCAGATCCTACCCTGCTTCCCATCTAAAAACGCCGTTCTCTGCAATTGACCGGCCTTACCCCAGAGCGGTCAGAGCCGCTTTGAGAATAGCATCTCAGCTCTTTTCTCTTCTCTCTCTCTCTTTTTTTTTCCAAAGCAAGGAAATGGATGTGCATTGATGTAATTTAGTACCTTAGAGACGCGGACAAATTAGTGTAGAACATTATCACTAGTTAATTATGAATGACCGATTAATCAACCTAATCTAATATTCCACATTATGTTGATGTTATTAAAGTGCATCATGAAAATGACAGATAGTCTTCATTTGCTTTCTTTGGCCAAATGTGCACTCTGCAGTCATGATGTCAAAAAAAAAGTTTGCCAGTTTTAATATTAGAGAGTTAAATAATTAAAAAGAATGTTTACCTGCACTCTGGCTTCTGTGAGGTTTATTTTCATGGCTAGCTCTTCTCTGGTGAAGACATCTGGGTAGTGTGTTTGGGCAAAAACGGCCTCAAGAGCTTCCAGCTGGTAAAAGGAAAAAAATACTTACTGGTGAGAGGCTGCGGCTAAGTGAGGGGAAGCAGATGCATCTTTCAAATCAGCTATGAGTGGCGAGGAAGCAGTTTCACAGATCGGATTGAGGAAGGAGAGGGAGAAAAGAGCTCTTTGAAAGGATTCCACAGAATGTGAATTTCAACCAAGGATGACATAAGAGCTAAGATTTAGTAACAACTTCAGTGCTCCTCCAAGAAGTAGAAATGAGCAGACATGTATGAATAATACGAATATCTATGTGCGTTTACATTTAAATATTGTCATAGGGATCCAAAGATCTAAGGGTGGCCTTATGAATAGAATAATTTGTCTAGTTTTCCACTGTAGGATGTAGGAGGGTGGAAACAGTGTATAGCTATGTCATCTCACAGAAACCTTGTAGGGGCATTTGGATCGCCTTCCCACCTGCTGCCGTTTGCTCCAGGGAGAAGACAAAGGCTGATCTGAGGAAAGAACCCAGCTCTGGGAAAAATCAGGATTCCAGTTGCAGCCTTTCACTTATGGGTGACAATACCACATACACATAATAAGTCAACTTGCTGGGCTCCGGTCTCCTCATCTATCTACTAGAGATAAGAATGTGTGACCTGCCTTCCTCCAAGGACTATTGTGAAGTTCAAATGACATTGCTGACATGGAAATATTCCCCCAAACTACCAACCTAAGGCAAATGGAAGACTGTGCTTACCTCTTCACTTACTATCTGGGATCACAAGGTCAAAGCCATTGGCCCTCCCTCCAGACAGATTCCTTGACACACAAATTGTTCAAGAAAACAAAAGGATCCAGTTAACATAATCAGTTGGCCTTATCATAAAGACAAGGAAGAGAGGCTCAAGTCTGCTTTGGGGGGAAGTAGAAAATAGCTGATTCTCAGGAAGCAAATTTACATTCTTACCTGCTGAAGAGTGAACGTTGTCCTGTTCCGGCGCTGTTTTCTACGCAGAAACCCATCATCAAAATCTCCTGAAGAGTGGTTGCCAAAGGGCGCAGTGCCTACAGGAAGCAAATCAGATCAGCCCAGGCAGACAGGACCCCCAGTTCCTTGGGCCTCCCACCACCACAGTGGCCTGGCCTCACATGCTCGTTCAGAGAACATTAAGCCATGCCCCACCACAAGACAAGCATCCCCGTCTGTCCCAAAGCATCTTTATCGAGGCACCTTTTTCCCAAAAAACCTTTGGCTTCAGGCCTAGCTATCCCTAGCTTTGGACAGGTGCCAACCTTAATCTTCAAAATGGTCAAGTCTATTTCTTGGGAAATTCTGGACTCTGAGCCAGGAAGGGTCAATGGCCAAAACACAGCCTTCATCTGCCCTTGGTGCCCAGCTGTACCTCTGTTCAATGCGCCTCTGTCTCATCCCCTGCCTCAGATCCTCTATAGCTCCCTTTCGTGCGCCTGGTCAAATTGACTTTCCCTTGTTTCTATAAACAAGAAGGGTTAAAAGCTGGTGGATGAGGGGAGACTGGGGGAGGGAAGGAAACACCAAGAGTCTTTTATAACACTTTCCTCCTGGAAGTGCAGAACACGAGGAGATAAGAAGTTTATAAATGAATATTAATTACCATTGGTCACAGCTCATCAGCACCATAGTGGATCTGTTATATAGATGTCAATTAACAAGAGAGCTGCACCAATAGCAACTGTCCTGAATGCCAAGCGGACGTGAGCAAGGCCACTCTCAGCGGGCACCCCACCCTCATGCCGGGCCTTATAAAGCACCCACTGCTTCCACTTCCCTAGAAAAGGGAGACATTGTCCTTCCCAGCAGCCTCTAAAGTGCATTATAAAGCCAGAACAGAGTTTGGCCCCAAACGTGCATTCAGATCATTTTCCAAATGTGCACTATTTATTTGATAGTCCACAATGGCTTCTTAGGAAAACAAATGAGCAAATTGTCATTAACCAGTGAATGCTGTACCTGCCATGGGCTCAGTTGTCATAATCATTGCACATTCAGGATTAGGAGAGCTGAAGCCACACTGCCCAGACGACATCTCTCAGAAGGCCCTCAGTCCCCCAAAAGCGAAAGTCCTTTTGGCTTTTTAAAATCCTATTTACCAAAGGAAGTCCCTTCTCGTTATTATTTTACCCTCCAGGGCCACATCCTTGGCCACTCTCTGCTAAAGCCTTTATCCTTTCATCTTCCTATCCAAATTGCATTGTTCCTCAAAACCCTAGTTACAAATGTTTCTCTTCGGCTAATTGGAAACTTAAAAAAAAATGGCCTCAAAGCAGTCTTATTTCCATTACTTTGTGGGAAACCAGCTTGTCTCCTTTGGAAGCAAAGCTTTTGAATGGGGAGGATGGAATGCAATCTCTTGACGATCTCCAATCACAATCTTCCTCAGTCTTTTAATGTATATTTCATTATCCCAAATTTTTTCACAACATGTACATACAGTGTCTTTAAGCAAAACACTTCATGTCAAATTGAATCCTAAAAAAGGCTGACAGTTCATCAAATTAATAAGAAAAAAAGATTGACAACCTAATATTAAAAAGATGAATACAGGCATTTTACTTAAAAAATGAGTAGAATGGTCAATAATGTTATAAAAATATTAAACCTTGCAGATAAATAAACACAACAGAAAAATGAAATACTATTTTCATCATTTTGGCAAAAAAAAAAAAAAAAAATCAGGTGTGTAACGATCCCCACCACAGGTAAGAGTGTAATAAAATATTCATTTACCTTCATTTGTAGGAGTATCACTGCTACAGCCAATGATATTTTGACCACACACATCAAAAATGTAAGTGCATGTGTCAGCAGTCAACCTAGGACTACACTTGTAAAGTGTGTCAAAATATAAATAAAAGAATTTTTCTGGAAACACTGTAATTGAAAAAACATGAAAACAATGAAAATACCCATCAGTAGACACTTTCTGCACAATACACAATGGAATACTACACAGCTGTTTAAAAGAAATCAGCAGATCTGCATAAACTGACATGAAAAAATCTCCAAGATACTATATTATGAAGTTTAAAAAAAGTAAAGTTCAGAATGGTGTGTCAATATAATCTCAGTGCATATAAAGCATAGCATATACAGGAAAAATACATAAAATGAGAATAAAAACATTTTTTTCTGGAAGGGATCATGAAAAACCAACCATATAGCAGGTACTCTCAGAACAAGAAGTAGAGGAAGATTTTACTTTTCAGCATATAAGTTTCTGTTGTGTTCAAACTTCTCAACTAGGGACAATTAGTACTTTTTAATTTAATATCAGCAAAATTATCTGAGAAGTGAGATTATGAGCCATGCTTTGCTTTCTTCTTTATGCAGAAAATAAAATTTAAAAAATAAAAATAGAAATAGAAAATAAAAATTAAAAAGATGATAGATTATCATACGATGTCATATTCCAAAGTTCTGTTCTCAGCTTTTGCGTTTGCAGAGATCACTTTCACCCCAGCAACACTAAATTAAACCAAGACACCCCTTCCAGCAAAATTGGCATACACACACATCTACAAGAGGGTGGAAGATTTCTCTACTCATCTCCCTTTCTTCAGGTCAGTTCAGTCAGAGTCTGAGGAGATGGAACGTGCCTGGGATATGGGGAGGAACAGGAGGTCCACCAACCTGAGCTGAGAGGTTGCAGCCAGGACTCTGCAACCCACCCCTGCAGACAGAGCTTACCCTTTAAGTTGCCCATGAAGTTCACTACTTGATAAATCTCAACCAAACCTCTATCTTCTCCACTTCAACCGGTAAGGTGAGCCATCAGGTGACAACCAGTCCACACCCCAGGTTCAGAAGCACAAGGAAGGTACAACCACCACACTGTCCTGGGGTACAGTGTCAGGAAGTGAACCTCTCCCACCTTTCCATAAAGCCCACCCTGTATGGGGGTGGGGGGGCGGGGGAGGACGTGAAATGGAGGTATATGTATGACATTCCTAAGAAGGAAAGCAGAGCTAACAAGACTTCAACAGTGACCCTCCTTAACCTCCTTTAGAAAATCCTACCGGACTCAGAAGAACTTTTATGAGAAAAAGAAAAGCAAACTTTCTGAAATTCCCGTCTGTTGGCCATCTGAGGCTCGGCTGTGCTGAAGGTAGCCCCGGGCAAAATAGACAAGCGTCTTCTCTTGCCTCAGGTTTCTCAGGGCCTCATCTCCTTTTGCGGGCCCGTGCCCCCCTCAAAGACTTGGTCTCCAAAATTCTCCCATGGCAGGAATAAATCAAAGAAGTCGATTGCCAAAGCTCAACCCTGGTATTATTCCCACATATGCAAAAGTCCTAACCCTGAGACTACTGCTCCAAGGAAGGCCCTGTTACAGCCCAGAGTGTGGACCACACGCTGGTGTGAGGATGCTCAGGGTCCAGCCCTGGATCTCCCAGGCCCTGGGTGGGGGCACCCAGAGGTTCCAGCTGTCCCTGTCTTCCCACCCACTCCCACTTGACAATTGGGAGCAGAGACCAAATAGGATCTGGAGGGGAAATTTTCTCAAAGGCATGGAGACCCTCAAAGGTGGGGAGTGCAGAGTGGTTGACTTTTGGGGTCAAAAACCTGGTTATTCATAGAGGAGGAGCCTTTCGAGGGCACTGGGGCAGGTGTTGGGCAGGACCACATGGTTCTAGGAACGCCCAGACGACCAGGGACAGAGGCTTAGCTGCCCAGAATTTCGTTGCGAGCAAAGTCCCTGGAGCACTCTCGCAACTGCCCCAAGTGAGAGCAGCCGGGCAATGGGCTCTTCTCTGCCGGTGGTGGGGCTCAGGACGCAGCATCAGGCAAACTCGCCTTGGCTTTCTGGGATGTTTGCAAAAACACCGTGAAAGATTGATGCGGCCCCTTGGGCTGGGGAGCCCGATTAGAGGCGTGACACCAGCATCTGTGCTGGGAGGATCCGGCTGGTCCCTGCCGCATGCATAGCCCGGGGCTCCCAGGCCCAGTCGGGTATGGGGATGGGAGGCAGGTGGTGACGGAGGTAGGGGGAGGCTGGAGCGGGGGTGGGGGCGCAGGGGCTTCCCTACTCACCGCCAGGCGGCTGCGCGAGGACCTAGCTAGGACCACCCCACTGCACGCCAACCCTGCTACCGCTGCAGCCCTTTCTGGCCGGTTCTGGCCTCGCCGTGCGCCCCAGGCGCGCCGCTTACTCACCCTCTAGCTGTGGCGGACAGTGGAAATAAAACATCCCCGACGGTGGGATCTGCTGGACTGCTGGGAATTGAGAGGGTAGGCGTGAGACAGACGGACGCGTGCAGCTTTCCGGCCAGGCTGCAAAGCAAACAGCCGCAGAGCTTGAGTCCCTCTGCCGGCGCTCCGGCCGGCCCTGGGGCGCACCAGGCGCTCCGCTCCTGGAAAGCCCCCTCCTAATACCCAAAGCGCACTGCAAGAATGGGAGCGGAGGTGGCACCTCTGCCCCAAGCCAGGACCCCACAGGCAGACTTTCTGGTAGGTCCACCTCCCAGAAAGCCCATGCCCTCACCCCAGCCCCAACACCAAACCCGCGTGATGAAGTTTCAGGACCTCAAGGGTCCCTGCGGCAAGCCCTCCATAGGGCCACCGCAGCCCGCTCTAGCAGCGCGCAAGGCCGTCTGTGCGCGCAACAGCTCAGGCCGGGAAGGCAGCCTAGTCCCAAGGCCAAATGCAAGGAGCCCAAGAAGTGGGTCGGAAACCGCGCGTACCTCGGCGGACTGCAAGTGCGAGAAGGCCGGAGCGCGACCGCCTCCGGTCCGCACGCGGGGCTGGGCTGGCGGCGGGCGGGGCTCCGCGCGGCTGGCGCCCGCAGGACCACAGAAGTGACTCGGGAAGTGGCCAGATGTCTTGCTGTCTGTCTACAGCGCGCGCCGCCGCTCAGCACTCGCCTTTATAATCTCACGCATAATTGGCCTTAATCTGATTATTTCCAGCGCTGTCTACAGCGAGTAACTTGGATAGGTCTATTGGGCCTTACAAATGGCCCACGTGGTGTAAAAAAAAAATCCGTCATTTCTCAGCAAACATCAGGAATGTGTTTCCTCTTGTCTTTAAAAAAAAAAAAGAAAAGAAAAGAAAGAAAGAAAAGAAACGACCATCCCCCGCAAAAAAAAAAAAAAAAAAAAAAAGACCATTTTCTGAACACTCAGCCCCACCCCCATCCATCCCAGGTCCCTCAGACTCAAACCTCCTTTCTGCGGAAGAGCTGGATTTGGTCTGCCCTGGTCAAAGGCCTGGCGACTCCCAGGCTGCGGATTGAAAAAACGCTGCTAATTGTCAGGCCGGATGGGTTTGGGGGGGACTCTGCACACGGCTTCCCTTTCCAAGCGATGGTACAAAAGGAAAGTTTGATTTTGTTCTCAGCAAGGGGTCCCTGAATTTATGCTCGCTTCTCGGTGCAAATGATATGCGGTGGGACCCTTCGCAATTACTTTTAAAATGCATCTGAGGCAGACGCTCAACGGAGAGAGACCGCCCTTCTCTCTGCCTGGGTGAAAATTAAACTCTAAAGTACCGGGTTGAAATTTTCAAGTCAGGGGCGCGGGATTGGATCAAATCACATAAACTGCAAAAAAAAAGCAAGTCTAATGGCGCATAATTGGTTCTGTAATAGCATTACACCAGGATAATAGCCCGTTACGGCCCCCTGCACTATTAAGTGCTTCCCTGGCGGAAAGCCTTTATGATATTAAAGGGGGAATATAATGATATTTTGGTTATTAAATGCGTGTAATTAATTTATGCACCACTGAAAATAAAGTTGTATTATGACCCACTCAAGATGCATCAGAAGATGCACGTCAGACAACTGTTGATAAGTTTTGGTGTCTGTGTTCCGTCTAGACTGCTGATTTTATTTTGGGACTATGGCTTCTTGGACAGACTACATAAATTGAATATTTTATAAACATTGTAATGCTGTGTTTGGGAGCCTTGGCGAGGTGGTGGGTCGGGTCCCTGCACAGACCAATATCCAGACTTGATCTTAAAGACGCAGCGCCTTGGAAACAAAAGGCCTGGCGGGCCCAGTCGTGGACATCGGCCTAGGTGAGGAGCGCCGAGCTGGAGGGAGAGCAGCGGGCGCTGGCCTGCTCGTGGACACCTCTCCAAAAACAGCCCCGAGGAAGCCGCGGCAGCGCTCTGGTGGAGGCAAGTCGGACCCGTTTCACTGAAGAGGCCCTTTCTAAACTCAGTCGCCCAGATGAGGGGAGTCGGCCTCGGTGCGGAAAAAGGATCCGCTGCGAACTCCTGCTCTGTTTAGAATGGAGGGAGTTCGCGGCGCCAACTCCGCCAGGGCCAGGGCTCCGCGCGTCCGGGCGCACGACTGCGGGTCGGAGAGTCGGGTACGTGGCAGGCGGGGCCGGCAGGGAAGCCGAGAGCGCCATTCCATTTCCTACAGAGAGGGCTGAAGACGGAGGAGCCGACCCTATCTTAGCCCACGTCAAGAAGGGGGCTCCCGCGTGCTGTCTCTGGCTCTCTCTGCCTCCCTCAGAGGGCCCTTGCTTTTCAAGAGCCCTCTGGGCACCTGGGTCTTCGAAAAGGCCCCTCAGGTTCCCTCCTGCCTTAGTCCGCAGCTCCCGGTCTTGCGCGCTCTGTGCGCTCTAGGAACTGAGTGGCTGAGAAGTGAAATGAGAAAAACCAGGGGGCCAGCTCCACCAAAATGCTCCAGGCTCACCTGGTGCGGGAACCCTCAGCACTGGAAGCCCAGCGCTGGGCGCTGCGCTGGCCCCAGAAACCAATAGGTCCAAGCCCCAGTCTCAGCTTCCTATCCCTGACATCGACCAAAGCAGGTTCCCACCAGCCGGGCTTAGGCCCAGAGATGCCTCCGAACTAGACCGGCTTGTCCTGGGTCTGCGGAGCGCGCGCTCCCTTAGCCTCCCGGCCGATCAGGACCCTGGACAGCAGCGCCGGGGTCCCCGCGCGTCCCACCACCAGTCGCCACACCAAAAGAAACCTGTCTCAGCCCTCGCTGGGCTGCGGCGCTGCTCGGGAGTGAGACTCATTTGACCCCAACGTCTTCCAGTCCAAATCTGTGAAAGTTACTCGGGACGCGCGCTTAGCGCTCGCAGAAGGGACCAAACTCTCCCCGCGGCTCCAGCCGGGAAGCATCCGCGGCCACCCACACGACCCTTGAGACTTCTTGGCTGACCAACCAGCCGAGTCCCGGGAAAACACCCACCTTGCGCGGGGCTCTAAGCCAGTTCGGGACCCTCAGCCTCTCCCGACGTTTTTCTCCCAGAGCTGCTACTCTGGGCTCTTTCCTGTTGGTAAAACAGCGAATAAACAACCAAACAACCTTAGACGGAAAGGACTACAGCAAACTTTGATGACGCGAGCCCCCCCCCCCCCTTTTTTTTTTCGATTGTCTCCGACACTCAGGCCCGGAAGAAGGTGACTAATAGGTATTCGCTACGGTCTGTTCCCCTCCCCCAAAAAGGGCGTTAGAAACAAAAAGGTTATTTTTCCTTAATTCTTGCGTGGTAAAACGTATTTTCCAATTAACTAAATTCGCCGATCTGTCCCGCTTGGACACTCTGATAATTTACAACCTAAAAGTGTACTTTCTTTATCTAAAGACCAAGGTGACTGCTTTTAATTTTCTCTAACCTCTTTACTCTTGATGTTCACCAGACTCATAATGTTAATTGGCTTCATATACGGATCATCAGTTTAATGAAGAAATAAATCCTGTGTTGCTTTATGTTTTAACAGTGATTGCTTTAATGAGGAATGTGACGTGTTCCAAAATCAAAGCTGCAGGAGACATTAGAGGGGGCTTCTATTAGGACTGAAATGCTTATTTAAAGTTAAAATCACAGGGTGATATTTCAACATCCCCACCCTCCCCATCCCCACCTGGGTTGCTTCCAGCCTCTGCAGGGAGACAATCCTGTAGTCTTCAAAGCTCCTTCTCTCCTAGGTAATGCACTCGGCCACCACGTCTGCATTCCCTGGAAGAAATCATTTTCTGGTTACTAAATAGGGCGTGCTACTTTGCCTCCTGTCCAGCAGGGAAAAGGAAAAGCCAGGTCAGAGTAGGGAGTCCAACTTTTAAGGCTGGGCATGTTTTAAAAAATAAAATGGGAAGAGAGTCACACACCAAGACTCGTGTCCAGATGCCTTTGCAGAGGCTGAAATAACCCCCAGTGCTGCACACCCCTCACACTGAAAAATTCCAGGATCAGCTCACAAAGGCAGACAGCACCGGCTTAGGCCCAGTCTATAGCCCTGAAAATGTCTGCAGGGGACACACTGGGCTTCCGCCCAGATCATGGGAGCTTTACATCTCTTTATCAATTAATAGCAGAGTAAATCTGCTTTCTCTAATGGGTGTTTGATTTTTCTAATTTTAAGCTGGTTCTATGCAGGGAAAATTGTCATCTCAAAAACACCAAGAGCAGCAATAAAAAGCTGGAAATAGGAGCATCTATACACGCTATATTCAGTTCATTTTCAGTTGAATTATGAGTCATTTTAAATTGATTCCTGAAAAGAATTTCAAATCCTTAGAAAATGTAAGGCTTGGTGCTCTAGAATGGTATTCATGTTTTACCATTTGCTCTTTTAGGAAAGTTGGGGAAACATTTAGAAACACCTCTGTCCTCATCTTTTGAGCCCAAATACATGAACATATTTTGGACTTGGCATCTCAATTCTGCTCAGAAGGGATTTTCCCAACCTTCCTATTAAAACGTTCTTTAATGTTATTTTTTTTTTTTTTCAGATGAGAGTACAGATGATTAGGTTACAATGTTTACATTTGTTAGGTGAGGTCCCTGTTGTAGTTGTGTCCTGCACCCAGGAGGTGTGCCATATACCCTCACATTGTGCCCATTAGATGGGAGCTCACCAACCCCCTCCTTCCTCCCTTAACACTTTTCACAGCAGAAACAATTTCAATAAACATGGCTTAAACCCATCGCAATAGGGTCAATATATGTCGATGTATGTCAATTATCATGCAGAAAAAACACCCACACTGAATTTCTACTTATGTGTTTTGAATGAACCCAAATGATTTTGACTATTGTTTCAATTTTTCTTTTTAATTTTTTGAAGCCACTCTAGTGTAACCCCCAGTGGGTGCATCTTGGTGTGAATGGAGCACATTCTCTTTTTGTTGGCAAATCTATTGTTATTTTGTAGTTTTGGAAATTGCCAAAAAAGGTTGGGTTACTCAAGCAGGATAGAATATATGAGAAAAATAGCAGTTCAAGGAAATTCCAGATGAACAGGGGGCTTGTGAACAGAAAAAAATATATGTGCTTGTGTGTATGTGTGGTAAAACTAGTAAATTATAGGGAATTTTTCAAGATAATAAAATGGGTATCTGTCCCTTGCTGAGGATATATATACACGCATCTGGATATATACACACATCTGGATATATACACACACATATATATGTGTATGTATATACACACACATATATATATGTATATATATATATATACACACATATATATATGTATATATATATATATATATACACACATATATATGTATATATATATACATATATATATATATACACAGCAAGGGACAGACACCCATTTTATTATCTTGAAAATTGCCTATAATTCACTAGTTTTACCATCATGTAAAAGTAATAGCAGCTGCTCCAATGCAAGCCAACTTTCAATAATTATGCCCGGTATTGTCTGGTGAACACAAGACAAAGTATACTCCCATGTGGTTCCCAGGGGATCTCACAACTCAGCTCGAGTCTTTGGCCCTGTCCTTGCTGCTGAGCTTGGAGGGCAGCTCAAGGCTACTTAACTCTCACAAAGAAAAAAAGCCCAGTAGGCATCCCACTGTCCACAGAGTCTGTGCATCCCTAGCTCCACTCAAGCAGGCTCCGATCCTCCGAGCTAGGTGAACTTGAACCAGTCACTTATTCTCTCAGGACCTCCCTGACTCATTTCATGAAGTGGGACATCAAGTCTTAGAGGAAGAATCAAAGGACAGAATTGGGGCACTTTTAAAACAGTGAAACTATTCTTCCTGATATTATAATGGTGGACATGCCATGGCATTTGACATCCGTCCAAACTTGTAGAACATACAAGACCAAGAGTGAACCCTAATGTGAACTCTGAACTCAGGGTGGTAATGACGTGCCCATGTAGGCTCACCGATTGTAAAAATGCACCACTCTGGAGCTGATGCTGGTAGTGGGAGAGGCTGGGGGCAGGGCTAGGGACATATGTTCCATTTGCACTTTCTGCTCAGTTTTACTGTGCATAGAAAACTGCCGTATAATCTATTACAAGAGTAGAGTAAAATTAAAAATGTTTTAAAAACTGCTGTATAAAATAAAATCTGCTAAAAAGGAAAGGAAAAAATGTTAAGCCAGTACCAAACACAGTGCCCAGCACATGGCAATCACTCAGTGTACACCAGTGATGACCATGGTATTAACCTAATTCTTGTCTTGCTACTACTATAGGTGTCTAACTCTCCAGGGTTGTCCTTTCCCCCCAGTAGGTAGAAACATCCCTGGAGAGATGCTACCACGAGCTGCTTGGGTCCCTTACAAGCAGCATCTGACACTTGTGTTTGCCTCCAGGATGAATCACCCCTGGGACAAAGTAACACCACCCGTGGGTGAGCCCTCCGTGGCTCCTCATCCTACCCGCTAGCTTGCTGATATTTTTCCAGTCTTCACACTGTTGTTGCCCTGTTTGTTCAGCTTTACTCAGCACAGCTATTTGGCTAAAAAACCTAAACCAAGGGCCTCTGAGCTAGATCAAAGGTATTTTTTTCTTTTTTCTTTTTTTGGACAACAGAAATGTTTTAGAAATTTAAATCAGTTGCCTTTAGACTGGGCATGTCAACCACACGTGGCCACAGGTCTCACTAATCCACACTGCTTTCCTGCAGGCCACCCCTCACATCTGTGTGACCCACACCGTTCCTGCTGACGTTCTTACCCTTGACATGAATTCTGTGTGAGGCTCTCATTATTTTCAGACTGGTCATGAGTTTTTGTCAAATGTTAGGATGAGAAAGGGGTGTGTTGGGAGTGACTAAGTCCACAGCCTCTGGCATTTCAGGGTCTAGTGCAGTCCACTTTTAGCACCTACTCTGTGCTGAGGGCAAGGGACACCTGAGCTTGCAGCCACAGAAGCCAGGCCTGAGGGAGTCTGGCTAGGAAAGGAGACAGGGAAGCAAAGGGAAGGGAAACTGGTACCTTCCGGAAACCACGCTGGAAGGCTCTGGATCCACTGGCCTTCTCTGCACTGCCCTGGAGGGACGTATGGACGGATATGTCAGAAAAGCAACCAGCCTCTTCTGGGGAGGGGCTCTCATCTTCTTATGCCCTCCTGCGGTCTCACAGGTGGGAGACCCCAAAGTCAAAATCTCTCCTCTGCCTCCAGAGTTCACACCAGAGTCAAGAGGTCTTGACAGGGCTCGGCAACAGCCACCAGCCTCCTAGTGTGAGGCTCTGCGGTGCTGGACCTCACGTCGGACTGGGTTCATCCTATAGGTGCACCTAGTGGGTTTGATTTTTAATATCCCAACATCCAAGACGTTCTGATTGATCCCTTAGAGTTACTGACTTGTTGAAAAATCTTTGCATAAGCAATTAGGTGGTAAGGCTAGCTGACTATTATTAACATGTAATAAGGAATCGCTAATAAGGAGACCAAATCAATTCAAGGAAATCTCAAATCAGATACAGCTAAAAATAGGAGAAAGATCTCAGTCTCCAAGTCTAAAATATTTCACCAATAAACCTCTTGAAAAAAGATAACTTTCAAGGTCAGCTCTTGGTGCAAAGCAGTTCTCCATGAGACTCTCAGAATGGAGTTGAGAATGTCCCCAGAGGCAAGGCTGGCGTCCAGGCCTCCCAAACCCCAGTTCAACATTCCCTGCTGCACCTTCCCAAATAAGACACGGTTCCCCTGAAACAAAACCCACCATCGATTGCCCATGTTAAGTGCTCAATAAATGTGTGACATTTAATTGAAATGACTATTGAAGGGATGAAATAAGTTTATTGCATGAATGATTAATAAATACAACAAAGCCTTCTTGTTTCTAACAGACTGGAATTATGTAAACAGCTGCAGGGGGAGGAAAGTGGGTTTTCAAACAGGTGGACTTGGGGTCACATCTGGCTTCTGAACCCTCCCTTTATTGGCAATGCCCACCTGTCAGGACCTGATCTGGCCATCAATAACAAGTTATTCTCTCTCTGCCTGCCCCTGTCTCCTTTCTTTCTGTCTGCCTCTTCCCCTCTTTTCCGCCCTCGCCCTCTCTCTTTCTCCTTCTTTCTCACTCCCCCCCCCCTTACATATACAGACACACACAATAGGTGCTTCAGAACTGTGACTTCACTGTGACACTCCTGCAACCCTGGACTTGCAGGGCCCTCCCTCTTCCCATCTGACCAGCCCCCTCCCAGGATGCTGCCCCACCCTCCCCACACGCCACTGCTCGGCCCCTACTCACTCTCTCAGTGACTCAGTTCACCATCACCTTGTCTGGCTTGGCCAGGACGTAGCGAAACTTCTCAGCACACTCCGGGTAGGGGGCACTGCCTCCCTTCTCTCCTTGTGGCCTCAGCCTCACACAGTGGCAAGGGCTCAGAGCCCATGTAGACCCCTACAGAAATAGTTGCTGAGTGAAATTACCTGGCATCTGAGCAAGGTTGGTCCAGGCAATCCATTCCTCAGCCCCCAGTCAGCCTGCAGCCCCCACAAGCCACCCCGGTCTGGGGCACAGCTGAACATGACGCACCATGACACACAATGAGAACAGCTCTCAGCAACCAGCCTACCCACCTGCTTTTCCATTTGTTTCCTACCTGGCTGTGAGCACCAGTCTTGTGCCAGGTAACACATAAGAGACACATATACCGAGGGTGACGGGTTCAAACCCAACCCCGGCCGAACTGCAATCAAAAAATAGCCGGGCGTTGTGGCGTGCGCCTGTAGTCCCAGCTGCTCGGGAGGCTGAGGCAGAAGAATCGCAGAAGCCCAAGAGCTGGAGGTTGCTGTGGGTCCTGT
>CAUYPK010080400.1:0-11557 GCA_963574355.1 Loris lydekkerianus
AAAGACCAAAAATCACTTTATAACAAAGATATTTGCACCAGATTGTTCATTGCAGCTCAATTCATAATAGCCAAGTCATGGAAGAAGCCCAAGTGCCCATCGACCCATGAATGGATTAATAATTTGTGATATGTGTACACCATAGAATATTATGTAGCCTTAAAACAGATGGAGATTTTATCTTTTACATTCACATGGATGAAGCTGGAACATATCCTACTTTGTAAAGTATCTCAAGAATGGAAGAAAAATATCCAATGTACTTGGTACCATTATGAAACCAATTTACAATCACTCACACTTTCATATGAAGAATAGATCACAACTATGACCCAAGATGAAGGAGGGAGGAGGGGGAATGGGAGAGGAGGGGGGAGGTTTGCTAGAGACAAACTTATAGCACTGAATGCATATTTTGAAAATAAGAAGGATCTAAAAATCAGTCATCTAAGATTCTGCCTTAGGAAACTAGAAAAAGAAGCGCAAATTGAATCCCAAGAAACAGAAGGAAAAAAATGAAAATTAGAGCAGTGTTTTCAATAGCAGCCATCCTAATGAGTATCAGGTGGCTTCTCACTGTGGCTGTGATTTCCATTTCCCTAGCAATTAGTGATGTTGAGCATCTTCTCGTGTGCTTATTGACCATTTGTATTTCTTTGGGGGAAATGTCTATTCAAGTCCTTTGCCCATAATTTATTTGGTTTGTTTGTTTATTAATTGTTGAGTTCCAACCTTTTTAGAAATGTGTAAATACTTTTAGTGAAATTTTATATCAGAGCCATACAACATAGGAAAAGACACCCTGGTCTCCTGGAGTCAGATTCAGGTAGAGGGCCAAGAACTCTGACCTAGACCTTCCCAAGGACCTCTCATCCCAGATCTTCTTCCCCCTCTCCCACACCTCTTCCCAAATGAAAGGGGCCTTAGTTTTCACAGAACTGAGCAGGCTTGAAAAGCACTAAACTAGATAACCTCTAGGTTACCTCCCAGCTAATAGACTGTTTGTGTGAAAAATGACCAGAGTTTATTTACATACAGGAAAAACTATTTCAAGTAAAGGCAATTTTATCAATCCTTATTTTCAGAAAGCACACCATAATCTTCACTTCTTTCCCTGAAGACTCTGGTTTAACATAAAATCCAGGTTTATACAATATTATTCTGAAACACTGTGAACATGGCTTTTTATTGTCATGTTACCAGACTCTTGCAGTGACTCTGAATACTCAGTTACACCCTTGGGTGTACAGTGCTTGGGCAAGTCTATTTGCAAAGTTTATTAAATAATAATAAACTATTAGAAATAACCCTTTAATATATTGATTGAAAATTTTTTCTTAATTTGTTCTCCCTTCCTTATATTCATCCTCCACCTCCTTTGCAATGTGACTTTGTGATTCTTCCCATCAAGAAATAGAGTGTACTTTTCTATTCCCTGGGTCTGGACTGGCCTGGACACTTGTCAATAGAATGAAGTGGGAATGATGTTGAGTCGGTTTGGAGCCTCTGCCTCACTTCTACTCTCATTGTTGGAATCTTGTCCATCCTCAAGATTCTAACAATCATGCTGGAATGGCTAACCGGCCTGAATTATTAATAAGGAACAAGGAGTTCCTTCACCATGTGGCTCCCGATGACAGCAAGCCAACAGCCATGCTTATCACTAAAGCTAACCTAGCCCACCTTGCCCTCAGCCACCTCACCCACAGACCACAGATACATAAACCAGCCCAGTACAAATCAGCAGGACTGCCCAGTTGGCCTGTAGACTCTTGAGTAATAAGGAATTCTTACTATTTCAGGTCACTGAGATTTGGGGTGGTTTGTTACATGGTGGTATCTAACTACTATTATCACCAACTATTTCTTGGTGGGGGGCAAAAGGTATTAAATAAGATAGCAGCTCAGAGGACCTGTTGCATCCTGTGCAATTTCAATTCTTTTCTCAGTACCTTGTTCATCAATAGGTACTTGGTCTCACTATCAAAAGGTAAACACTACAATCTGAGTGTGAGAAATTTGTGTAAAGCACAAAAGGTCCTGGAGAGAACATCTCATCTCAAACTACTCTGAGATTGGTATAAACAAGCCTTTGGGTCCACCAAGTGGTGGCCCTTTGGGGGTTTTTTTGGTCCTTTTGGGTTTTTCCTTTGGGAATTTTGTCCACTAGCCCCATGTACTTACATCTGGTAACCACATCACTATATGGTAGCCACAAGGTTTACCTATAGGGTTTTTTGTTTTGTTTTGGGTTGTGGTGGGGTCTTTTTTGTTTGGGGGGGGGTGCTTTTGAGACAGAGTCTTACTCTGTGCCCTGGGTAGAGAGCTATGGAGTCACAACTCACCGCTCCCTCAAACTCTTGGGCTTGAGAGATCCTCTTGTCTCAGCCTCCCAAGTAGTTGGGACTACAGTTGCTGCCATGTTGCCTGGTTGGTTCTTCTATTTTTAGTAGAGACAGGGTCTCAAACTCCTGATCATAGGCCCACCTCAGCCTCCCAGAGTGCTAGGATTACAGCCATGAGCCACTACTTGTGGCCACCAGCAGGGTTTTAAGGAAACATCTTTTAAAGTGATTTCAGTGAGAAGCCACATGCAGTGGCTCATACCTAGCACTCTGGGAGGCTAAAGCAGGTGGATTACTTGAGCTCAGGAGTTTGAGACCAGCCTGAGCAAGAGCTAGACCCCGCCTCTACTAAAAAAGAAAAAGAGAGAGAGAGAGAGAAAAGAAAGATTGATTGAAAAACTAGCCAGGCATCGTGGAAGGTGCCTATAGTCCTAGCTACTTAGGAGGCTGAGGCAAGAAGATTGCTTGAGCCCAAGAGTTTGAGGTTGCTGTGACCTATGACACCATGGCACTCTACCCTGGGTGACAGAGTGAGACTCTGTCTAAAAAAAAAAAAGTTACTTCAGTGAGCAAATATTTGTTTCTACTTGGATGATAAACACATGTAAAAACAAAAAGAAAAAGCAAACAGAAATCACATTATAGCAATGCCCTTTCTAAATCAGAGAGCACAGAAGTCTTCAGTTGGTTAAGTTTTCAGCAACCTTATATATGTAGTATTTCTGCAAAAGTGAGGAAGGATCCCAAAATATGGCCTCTCTGTGGAGCAAGCAAGGGCCTAGCCCTCTCCATGTCAACAGTCTAATGTGCCCTGCTACCGTCATTACCACGGTTAATTACAGACCACCCCTCCCCAATATCAGATGGTCAACCCAGCCCAGGCTTCTGACATCCAGCTTCTCAAAGGCTGGGTAATCTTTTTTTTGAGAATGTTCAGCAGGAAAAAGGAAAGCAAGACTCATTTATGCAAATACATGCAACGTAAATCAGATTGTCTCCACCAGATAACACAAATCACTGCAGTGAATTCGTGTTTCCCCACTGCACAGAAAGGGTTCCAGACAGCAGCTCTCTAGCATGGTGACAGTGTATTTCATCCACCAGCTAGGCTTTGCTGCACCGATTTGTTTCTTTACCTTTAGAAGTAAGCAGGCACAATTCAATCTAATATCCAAATTGAACAAGTAAACCCAAAAGGGAAGCTTCAGTGTCTAGAATAAATTAACCAGGGCTAAACCAAAAGTGAGGAACAGTAAAATCTTAACCTAAGAGAAAGTAGAACACAAAGGAATTATAAAGAGGAGAATATTCTAGAAGGAAAGTAACAGCTTGGTCAACATTGGCAAATATCACAGAGAGATGAGGGAATAGAAAGAGTAGTGTGTGTGCGCATTTGTGTGCACGCACATGTGTGTGAGCTTATAAGGTCAACTCTGTTGGGATAATGATGACTAAAGTCAAATGGTAATGACTCTGAGGAATGAACAGGAATTAATCAAATAAGTAAAATATACTGAGTTTGTTTATGAGAAATTTAGATAGGAGAGATAAGAAACACAGTGATAGTTTAAGAGCACAGGGGATCAAGGAAAGAATTCTTCCATGAGCAGGGCAATGAATCATAGGGGAATGACTAATCCAGAGCAGCTGGTGGACACAGACTGAAGGCACCACAGAGAAAGGGGCAAGATAGGCAGCAGGAGACGGGATTAAGAATGGAATGTGTTTAAGAGATAGCAGGTTTAAACCTTGCATTGCAGGTGTTTAAAAGTCTAACTTCATCTTCTTGTCTGTAATAAAATCTAATTTAGCTCCTATGTCCGCACTTCAATTCAGTACCACTCTCACTTTTGCTTTTAAGTACAAATTCAGGCAATTGTATATTGAAAGTTGCCCTTCTCTTGCTTCTCTTGTCCCCAGAAGGGACCCGAGTTTCCAAGTGGTTTATCTGTTGTCCTCACACTCGGTTCCTGCTGTGGCATGGCTGAATCTAGCTGGTTGGACACTTGTTGGGATTTCCATGCTCAGTCATTTCCTGAACAACAGGGCACCCTCATCAGCCCATATCATGCTGAAGAGCTGCTTTCAGGCCCACCGACCTACTCACCACTTCCCCAACCATTGCCTCGCCATTGTACACATAGACATGGAACTTTTCTATGAGGCTTCTAGAGTCCCAAGTTAAATCCTGGTAAGCCAAGAAATGTCTGGAATCTGTCTGGAATCTCTCAAACTTTTCTGGAGTTCCTGCTGCTCTCTCATGAGCCAGCAGAATACACGAAACCCATTCTCATGCAAACTCTAGCTACTAAACTCCAGTCATGATACTTCCATCCTCCCTGTTGGCCAGCTGCAGGAAATTCCATGGCCACTCCCAGTGGTGGGAGATGCTGCTGTCTGAATTGGGGAGAAGGTATATTCATAGAGTTAATGCTGTTATTATTTTTAAAATATTGAACATTACTCAAGAATCTAGAACAGAAACAACCAAATAAAAGCAGATTGGAAGAAGGCATTCATAAAAAATAGAGGTCAATATGTTCACTACTGATTCCCATGGACTTCCCTAAAATCTCCTTTATTGGCTCACAGAACTCTTTCTTTTCTAGAAAGCCATGTCTCTATTGGTATTCTATCTATATCAGCAACACTGTCAAGAATTACAAAAGCTGTGTGATTTTACTGTACTTGTAGGTCAGCAGCCTCATGGATGCTGACAGAAGACATGAGATTCCTGGGTCAGAGACAAAGAACTTTATAACACCAATAATGGCAGCTACAGCATCAGCTTTATCTTGTACTAATTCTCCAAGTCTCAAATCTCAGAGTGACAGGAAGAAGACCAGGTGTCTCCTTTTATAGGAGAGGAACACCATACTTAGGGAACCTGAATCTTTCATGGTGCTTGCAGTTTATTCAGTAGGGAGATACTATCTCTCTCATTCTAGACTGGTTGCTATACAAACATTCTTGAAAAGAATATCCAGAGTAAATGTGGTCAGTTCTTCTGCTTTTAAAAGGTACAGTAATGCAAGAAATCCACTGAGACTTGCCTCTCCAGAAAGTGGAGGGTCCCTTCTCTCTTCATCTATAATCTATACAATTTTCACAATTACATTGTTTTGTCATTTCATTGAGAAACTGGGAGACAAAAACAGCCAACTGTGTGTGTTTTGAATGTCATTTTTGTCTCTGAAATTCTGAAACTTGCCTGAACTTTGTTATAATAATCATGTTTTACTTTCAGAACAGAATAAAATTAATATACTTCCAAGAAGTATATTTATTTTCCCTGTGTCTCTGATAGTTTAACATGTAGCATATGTTTTACCATTTATTTAATTCTGTGTACTTGTGGTTGCATTTTACCAAAGTGGCCTTAATGAACATCACCCATCATGTTCTTATGCTTGATTGAGGAAGAGGTTGAAAGAAGGTGCCCTTGAATTTGGAGATGTCTTATAGAAATATAGAAGCCTTATTTCAGCCATGCTCCAGGGATTAACATGTCATATGTGTTAGATTCAATGAGGACTCAATGGCAGAAACAGTCCCCAAGGAAAGTCAAATCTTTGATTTGGTCTAGCTGGCCTCCATTTCTAATATAGCAAACCCTGGGTTTGATTGGAAGAGGAAGAGTGATTACTTTTCCATTGTTCCTTCTGTGTCATCTGAAATAGCTTCTCCTCTAATGTTCTGGAATGCTAGTTTCTCTAAGTTCTCATATACAACCCACGTTTCTTTTCATTCTCTTTAACTTTACTTGGCCTCATCTATTCCCACGTTTCTTTTCATTCTCTTTAACTTTACTTGGCCTATCTATTCTCTAAGTTCTCATATACAACCCACGTTTCTTTTCATTCTCTTTAACTTTACTTGGCCTCATCTATTCCTCATCTACCTGGTATAGATTGCTAATATGCCAGTAGTAGTTGCTCCCTGACCAAGCAACCAATATATTGACACAGCCAAGTCATTCCTAGTTGTGATTATCTACCAAAGTTCCAGTTGGTGCTATGGTCTGAAAGTTTGCATCACCCTCCTCCCCTAAAAAAATTTATATTTTAAAACCTAATAGCTAAGGTAATGGTATCCGGAGATGAGCTTCGTGAAAGTGACTAAGTCATGAAATCTCAGCCCTCATGAATGGAATAAGCGTCCTTATAAAAGGGGCCCAAGGAACTTGTTTGCTATTTCCACCATGGGAAGACGCAGCCCCCACCAGGCACCAACTCTGCTGCCATCTTGGATTTCTAAGCTCCTAGAACTGTGAGAAAAATACATTTCTTTTGTTTATAAGCCATCACATTTATGGTATTTTGTTATAGCAGCCCACGTAAACTAAGGCAATTGGTTTTATGATTTACTAAAGGTTGTGTCTCATAACCCTTTCTAGATAAAAGAAAGAAATTAACCTTTCATGCATGAACTTTGGCACATAATGGGCCCTTGGTAAATATTTATTGATGAAAAAATGAATATGCTAGATAAGAATTACAAAAGTTAGTAACAATATGCTTTTATTTTTATATAGGGTTTTTATATATCGTAATTTGAAATGAACTCTTTTATACACATAAATATGCCCCACCATGGATGGAGTTCTTTCCTCCCACACCAGTGATGAATTTATGGAGAGTGATCTATTGTTACACTGTTATTGGGTCTTTCTTGTGGAATGAATAGCACATGCTACGCAGTCAATAAAAGAAGTTTCTACCTCCACGTTTCTTCCTTCTCAGGATCTACCTTATATCTCTCCCCTTACACACATCAATGTAATGGAGGATGTGGTTATCTGGTTATGAAAAAGAGTAAAATTAACTCTGTTACATGGGGACTAAAATCATGACCTTGTGGGTAACCAGTCTATGAATGAATGAGAAATCTCTGCATTTATAAGAGTTAGCTAAACACTTTGCCTCTATGAACATGCCTTGAAAAAGGGTCCAAAAGCTTAGGTAAATATTCTAACTCTTGACTTGGACATCTAAGCTCCAAGAACTGTGAGAAAAATAAGTTTCTGTTGTTTATAAGCCATGCCATTTATAAATTTTAATCATAGCCAAATTTCTGAGCTTTACACTTAGTTGCCAATTGTAAGGAATATCTTGAAATATCACTGAAGTCACCTAGACTTCCTGAATGTGTACTTTTTCATATATCAAGCAGAAGAGAGATGGGAAAATAATATAAATTGAAACCTGCCCTAAATGTCTGCCTGTTCTACCTCTGAAGTCTATGGGTAGAAACTTCTACCTCTGAAGTTTCTCTTGGCCAAAATTACTCTCAGAAAGTTTTAGTTCCTTATATTATCTTAAGGGATTTCTGGAATGTTATGGCTAAATGTGAATCAA
Source organism: Loris lydekkerianus (assembly GCA_963574355.1). Lineage (NCBI taxonomy): Eukaryota > Metazoa > Chordata > Mammalia > Primates > Lorisidae > Loris > Loris lydekkerianus. The sequence continues at coordinate 7,703 of CAUYPK010080400.1, forward strand.
TTCCCTGGCTAATTTCCTTCAAGACAAGACACTACAGGATTCCACAGCTAGCTTGCTGCAGCCTGAAGTTCCTCCTATCTAAAAATTAAAAAAATAAATAAATAAAAAGTATATTTAACATGAAAGAAATTCTAAGCTTTTAAAGAAAGCTTGGTTTTACTCGTTACATGAAACCCCTGTGTATGCACAATCTGCTATACTTGTCCTCACTTTGTCATGGTTTTAGGAGCCTCCGGGCATACCAAAGAGACATCTTGTGTAAATTACCAAGGTTCTGTGCTTTTAGGAGACACTGGATTAGGAACAAGGCGCCTCCAGCAGACACTTGCTGCTCTCTCTGGGCATGGTCAAAACCTCCAGACAAGCTGGCAACCCCAGATGAATGTCAAGTATTTGACAGACCAAGTTGGATTGTACATCACCTCCTCACTCACTCTTCTGTCATTCAAGCCTTAATATCGAGGTATACATTTTCTACTGTTTTTTTCTACATTCTCTAGATAGTAACATCTTTTACATGTTTCTAATTTTTTCTGTTTCTGTCTTTCAATTCAGTTAATCTATACCTCATTTTGGAAAGCAAATTGGTAAATATATCAAAAGTCTTGAAATGTTTATCGTTTTCCTCCCAGTAAATCTATATCCAGAAATGTTTCCAAAACAAAGCATCCTAAACATACAAAATATGATTACAGTGTTATAGAATTCATGGTTGTCCAAAATAGTAACCACAGGATATTTGGTTTTTAAAACAGCACAATTATATTATAAAGATTTCTGAATAATATTGGTGAATGTTTATTATTATTTTAACTGAACAATTGAATGCAAAGTTATATTCTCTACATAATCACACAGTCTTGGCTTATACTTATAAATATTTGCTAAATAAATAAATGAACAAAAAGCAACTATTTTGAAAAAGAAAACAAAATGTATATATTAACACAGTTGTCTCTGGATGATAAAGCCAGACATTGTCTTGTCTACTTTAAAATTATTATAATTAACATGAATATTTTAATAACAAGGAAAGTAAAATTAATTTATTTTGGAAAAGAAATGCGTTCAGCAACATATTCTGGAAAGTGTAAAATACAAGAGAAATTCTGCTATGCACTTAGGCTTTTATTATTTGACAATTTTAAAAAATATGCTCCAAATTGTACTTCTTCACATAAAGTTGTATTTTAGACACTAGTTGAGAAATTTCATGCATAGCCTTAATACATTTCATATCTTAGTTATAAAACTGGATGTCATCATAATTAGAGCTACCTTCTATCAAGAGCCTAATTTATATCAGGTGCTAAGAATCAACGTTATGGCATTTTCTTTTCTTTTACCTTTGTTAATTTAATATGTGGTTGTTTTGTTTTGTTGGCACAGAACCTTGCTCTTTTATTTGTTGATTTAGTATGTGGTTGTTTTGTTTTGTGTTGTTTTGTTTTGTTTTGTTGACACAGAGCCTTGCCCTGTCTCCCTGGCTAGAGTATAGGGGTGTGATTACAGTTCATACAACCTCAAACTCCTGACTCAAGCCATCCTCCTGCCTCAGCTTCCTAAGTAGCAGGAACTATAGGTGTGCACCACCATGCCCAGCTAATTGTTTCTACTTTTTGTAGAGACAGGATCTCTCTCCTCCCCATGCTGGGCTCCAGAACTCTTGGTCTCAACTGATCCTCTGACCTTAGCCTCCCAAAATAGTAGGATTACAGGCGTGAGCCACCGTGCCCAGCCTCACTTAATATGTTTTTAAAGCACTGCTAAATGCAAGATACTGGTTTAAGTGCAGGAATATAAAATGAATGCAAAAGAATTTTGCCATGAAGGAAACTATAAGGAGAGTTGACCTCAGTCAAACACACTCAGTGGCGTTTGGGTGCTGAAAGGGTCATGAGAGATGATCATGTCTAGGTCAGGGATGAGGGTCACAGGAAGGGCTAATGATTGAGCTGAAACTGCAGGATTGAAGCAGAGGCTGCTGGGCTGGTGGGAGGAAGGCAAGCCTGGGAACTAGGCCAAGGTTTTGAGCAAAGCCTGGCTCTGACTCTTCCTCCAGAAACCAGGGGTCAGGAAATGGGTTTCCCCAGCTTCCTGAAGCCTCTCAATGCAGGCATTCTGGATGTTTTCCATTTTCTGATAAAAATGTCCGTGTATTTTCACATGCCCATTTTCCCAACAATATGCTTTTACCAACAATCTTTGTTTCTGTTCTGATATCCCTTTAAATTTCTCTGTGTGTTAATAAATGGTTAAAAACACGTATTTTATTTTTTTTTTATTATTGTTAGGGATTTGTTGAGGGTACAAGAAACCAAGTTACACTGATTGCATTTTTAGGTAAAGTCCCTCTTACAATCCTGTCTTGCCCCCAAAAGGTGTGGCACACACCAAGGAAAAACACATAATTTGTTTAAGAATAAAAATGGTCCATAGAAAACTGCTGCCATAGCCATAGAAAGAAATCTTGACTTCCGGTCTTTGTTGCCTGATCCCTGTTAATATTCAAACAAAATGTTTTCCTTAAATTAAGGGGCTAAGTGAGAAAGGATAGTGGACTAGAGTTTTGGCAGATTGCATCAAATCTGCTGAGGAAAAGGAACAGCTGTCTCTTCTTGAGACCTAAGTTAATACCAGTGTCCACTAGTGTATTTCTAGCACTCATCATTGATTTAAGCTTCTTTATTAAAGACAATAATAATATTGCCTAACATTCTTTGAGGACCTTCTGTATGCCATTCACTCTTTAAAATTGTTTCCACAGCTTACCTTACTAATGATGCCGACCCTGCTAGGCAGAAAAAAACCTTCTCATCCTCATTTTAGCGAAGGTTAGTTGTGAAAACTCCATTTATGTTAACTATTTTCATTCCCATTCGATACCTCCAGCAAACACGGTCAGGCATCCCACAATGGGCGGAACAATTTCTAAGAAGTGATTTAGCTGCAGATCAGCTCAAATCTTCTGTTCAAACATTTGGATTTGGCTCAGCAGCTAGGGGGCCAGCTGCATACACCGGAGCTGGAGGGTTTGAACCCAGCCTGGGCCTGCCAAACAACGACAACCGCAACCAAAAAATAACTGGGCATTGTGGTGGGCACCTGTAGTCTCAGCTACTTAGGACACTGAGGCAAGAGAATCGCTTAAGCCTAAGAGTTGGAGGTTGCTGTGAGCTGTGATGTCATGGCACTCTACCCAGGGTGACAGCTTGAGACTCTGTCAAAAAAAAAAAAAAAAAAACATTTTTTTTTTTGGATTTATGGATAGCATTTTTCATTGCTTTCTGGGAGAAGAGATATAAACACCTTAGTATATTTCCTTAGTACTCATTTTTGATGGCTCCAGATATACTTTAAAACAAACATTATTGATATCTCAAAACTACTTTGAGATATCATCTAACCCCAGTAAGAGTAGCCCACATAACAAAATCCCAAAACCAGAAATGTTGGCATGGATGTGGAGGAAAGGGCACACTTCTACACTGCTGGTGGGAGTGCCCACTAATACGTTCCTTCTGGAAAGATGTTTGGAGAATACTTAGAGATCTAAAAATTGACCTGCCATTCGATCCTATAATTCCTTTACTAGGTTTATACCCAGAAGACCAAAAGTCATAATATAACAAAGACATCTGTTCCAGAATGTTTATTGTAGCCCAATGCATAATTGCTAAGTCATGGAAGAACCCAAGTGCCCATTGACCCATGAATGGACTAACAAATTGTGGTACATGTATACCATGGAATATTATGCAGCCTTAAAGAAAGATGGAGACTTTACCTCTTTCATGTTTACATGGATGGAGCTGGAACATATTCTTCTTAGCAAAGTATCTCAGGAATGGAAGA
>CAUYPK010080406.1:0-55620 GCA_963574355.1 Loris lydekkerianus
CGCTCGTGGCCTTAGCGTGCCCCACTGCTTTGTATAGGAATTGTGCATGCCCTGTGCACGTGTGCTGTGCTGTGATTGGCTGTGCCACATTATAAGAGTGGTGCTGGGGAGGACAAAGGGGAGAAGAAGAATCACCCGGGATGAAAAGAATGCTGTGCTCCGAGCTCTCCTGCAATAAAGTCTTGTGAAGCCTTCGTTGGTGTCCTGGTCTCTGCTGGTCGGCGGCGCGGCGACACCGACACCGACAGGACTAAGATGGAAAAATGGGTGTATATTAGCTCTTCCATCTCCTCCAGTCAAAAGTATGTCCAGCTGGTGGATAAACAGGTGATTTTAACTCAGTGTAAGCTTCAAAAATGGAGAGTTTTCTCCATTGTCACCTAGATTTACACTTATGAAATTGTTTATTGTGAACAGACCTTTAGACTGGATACACAAGTCTTTATTAACAGTTAAGGAACACATTTAAGGTGAGAATTTGTCAAAGTTGGTCCAGAAAGTCTTATTTTTCCAGAAATTACAATAATTCTTCTGAACTTTGTATTACCACGAATTAGAGAAGTCATTGAAATGCACAATTAAGTGCCTTTCATGCATGCCACTATTCATACCTTTGTCTCTATTTGCCAACATTGTATCTACTCTTGGAATCAATTGAGTCTTAACTCTCCATCCTAGATGGTTATGTTTTCACTGTGTAATCTGGATGGAGTGTGGGATTAATAGCACAATTTCTTCTTGCAGAGTCTTTAAAACCCACTCTAATTTTATCTTTTGGGTTGCTCTGAAGGTGGGCATAAGGAAAATTAAATAAACTTTTCAGCCCTTATTAATGAATTTATCAAGATATTGTAAGTTTTATGGTTATGGTTGCTATACTTTTCTGCCATTTTACAAGCTCTGCTGATTAAGTTCACAAACTCATCTAGAAAAATTGCTACATACCTCATTGCTGAATATCACTACAGTCACCTTTGAGGGAACCCTTTTGGGAAGCTATGTACTGATGCTAGCTCCTATTCCACTTTTCAAAGCAATTTTAAAACTCTTTTTCTGGAATGACCATCAGAGTATACAAGGTCTGACAATTAAGTCTGTGAACCTGCCACTGTGGGCTTACATTGGCAGCACTGTACAAACAGCTTGGTAAGGTTTTATAAACTTGGTATTTCAGCGTCTCATAGCTGTGTTCATGTTGACATGTGGTGGTGTCCTGCTGAGTAGTGTTCATTATTGTCATTGTATATTTTTGTATGTTGTACAATAACAACTCTAATGGTCATTCCAAAAAAAGAGTTCCAAAATTGCTTTGAAGAATGGACTAGGTGCTGGCGTCAGTGCATAGCTTCTCAAGTGAAATACGTTGAAGGTGACCACAGTGATATTCAGCAATGAGATATGTAGCCCGTTTTCTAGGATGAGTTCACGAACTTAATTGTCAGACCTTTTATACCACATTTTATTAATCCACTCGTATATTGATAGGTATTTGGGTTGTTTCTACTACTTTGCAATTGTGAATTGTGCTTCTATAAACATTCAAGTGCAAGTGTCTTTATGATAAAATGCGTTTTTTTATCTTTGGGTAAACATCTAGTAGTGGGATTACTAGATCAAATGGTAGGTCTACTGTTAGTTCTTTGAGGAATCTCCATACTGCTTTCCATAGAGGTTGTACTAGTTTGCAGTCCCACCAACAGTGTCTAAGTGGTCCTTTCATTCCATGTCCATACCAGCACTTGTTATTTTGGGCCTTTTTGATAAGAGCCATCCATTCTCACTGGAGTTAGGAAATATCTCATTGTGGTTTTGATTTGCATTTCCCCGATGATTAGAGATGTTGAAAGTTTTTCATGTGTTTCTTTTCCATTAGACTGTCTTCATTTAAAGAGCTTCTGTTTACTCTTTTTGCTCATTTTTAATGGGATTGTTTGATGTTTTTCTTGCTGATTTTCTGGAATATAGATTCGTTATTAGCCCTTTATCAGATGCATACAAATATTTTCTCCCATTCTGTGGGTTGTCTCTTTATTCTACGGATTACCTCCTTGGCTGTGTAGAAACCTTTTAATTTGGTCAGGTCCTATTTGTTTATTTTTGTCATTGTCATGATTGCCTTTGGGGTCTTCTTCATAAGTTCTTTCTTATGGCCAATATCTATAAGAGTTTTTCCAACATTTTCTTCTAGAATTCTTATAGTTTCATGCCTTATATTTAAGTCTTTTATCCATTGTGAATTAATTTTTTGTGAGTGGTGAGAGGTGTGGATACTATTTTAGTCTTTTACATGTGGCTATCCAGTTTTTCCAGCACCATTTATTGAACAGGAATTATTTTCCCCAGTCTTATGTTTTTATTTGCTTTGTCAAAATCAGATGGGAATATGAGGATGGTTTCATCTGTAGGTTCTCTGTTCCGATCCATAAATCTATGTTTCTATTTTTGTGCCAGTACCATGCTGTTTTGGTTACTATAGCCTTGTAGTAGTATCTATACTACAAGAAAGACTTTCTGGACTAACTTTGACATTCTCACCTTAAATGTGTTCCTTTAAAGTGGTGGTAAGGTGATATCTCCTACTTTGTTCTTATTACATAAGGTTGTGTTGGCTATTTGAGGTCTTTTGTGGTTCCATACAAAGCATGGAACTATTTTTTCTAGATCTGTGAAAAGTGGCTTTGGTATTTTAATGGGAATTGCATTAAATCTGTAAATTACTTTGGGTAGAATAGCCATTTTAACAATGTTGATTCTGCTGATCCAAGGGCATATAGGATGTCTTTCTATTTGTTAGCATTCTCTGTGATTTCTTTCCTCAATGTTTCATAGTTTTCTCTGTAGAGGTCTTTTTCTTCCTTAGTTAAATATATTCCTAGATATATTGTGTTCTTTCTTGCTACTGAAAAAGATATTGCATCTTTGATTTGATTCTCAACTTGACTATTGTTGGTGTATATGAAAGCTACTGATTTGTGTTTATTTATTTTGTGACCAGAGACTTTGCTGAATTTATTTATCAATTTCAGGAGTTTCTTGGTTGAATCTTTGGGATTTTCTAGATATAAGGTCAGCAAAGAGTGATAATTTGACCTCTTCTTTCCCCATTTGTATTCTCTTGATTTCCTTCTCTTGCCTGATTGTTCTGGCTAGTATTCCCAGCACTATATTGAACAGAAGTTGAGATAGTGGACAAGCTTGTATGCTTTCAGTTCTAAGTGGGAATGTTTTCCATTTTTCCGCATTCAATATGATGTTGGCTGTGGGTTTGTCATACATGGCCTTTATAATTTTGAGGTAAGTACCATCTATGCCTATTTTGTTAAATGTTCATATCATGAAAGGGTGCTGAATTTTATAAAATTCTTTGTACACAGGATTTTTATATCTATACTTATAACAATACTGACACGTAGTTTCCTTTTTTTATTGTGTCCTTGACTGATTTTGATATCAGGGTAATGCTAGCCTCATAAGATGAGATTGGAAATATTCTTTGCTCTTCAGTTTTTTTGATGACTTTGAGTAGAATTGGTATTAGTTATTTTCTGAATGTTTGGTAGAATTCAGCATTGAAGGCAGCAAATGCTGGGGTTTTCTTTGGTGGGAGATTTTTTATTAATGGTTCAATCTTACTCATTATTAATCTGTTTAGGTTTTCTATTTTTTTCTGCTCCAGTCTTAGTAGGTTGTATATGTCTAAGAATTTGTCCATTTCTTCTAGGTTTTATGATTTGTTGCTGTATAGTGGTCATGGTCTCTAATAATTCTTTGTATTTCTAATGATTCTTCATGATCTCAATTGTTCTCTCTCCTTTTTCATTCCTGATTTCATTTATTTCATTCTGTATCTCTATTTTTTCTTATTCTAGCTTATCACTTGTCAATTTCATTTATCTTTTTTAAAAAGCAACTTTTTATTTCATTGATCTGTATTTTTTTAGTCTCAATTTTATTTCTATTATGAACTTTTATTACTTCTACTAATTTATGGTTTGGTTTGTTCCTGCTTTCCTAGTTCCTTGGGGGTACTATCTTAGATTGTTTATTTGAAGTCTTTTTATTTTTTGATATAGATATTTATTACTTTAAACTCTTTGTACTGCTTTTACTATATCTAAAACTTTGGTATGTTGGATTTCTATTTGTATTTATTTCAAGAAGTTTTAAAATTTCCTCCTTAATTTTTTCATTGACCCTTTGGTCATTCAGGAACATGTTGTTTAGTTTCCATGTGTTCAGATAGTTTCCAAAATTTCTCTGTTATTGATTTCTGATTGTTATTCCATTGTGTTCAGAAAAGATACTTGATATGATTTCTACTTTTCTGAATTTATTGTGACTTGTTTTGTGAACTACAGTAAGGTCTATCTGAAGAATGTTCTGTGCTTATGAAAAGCATATACACTCTGCAGCATTTGCGTGGAATGTTTGGCTTATATGGTTTTCACCAGAAAGTCTGTTCCCAAAGTAGAGCCCCTGTAAGTTATTTGCTTCTTTTAGGCTCCCATCTTGGTTCTTGCTTTTGAGAATTGGATTATTATAGGCCTTGGGGTAGTCTTAATGGTTTCAGTTCTGTCTAGTGTTCATTGACCTTCCTGAACCTAAATATTAGTATAATAATTAAGTTTAGAAAAGTTTTATGTTATTATTTCTTTAAATAAGCTTTCTACCCCTTGCTCTTGCTCAACTCTCTCTTGCACACAAATAATCCTTAGATTTGGTCTTTTGGAGTAATTTCTATATCTCATAGGTGATTTTTGTTCCTTTTTATTCTTTTATGTGCTTTGACTATATATTTTCAAATAGCCTTTCTTAGGGCTCACTAATTCTTTGCTTGATCTTTTTTGCTATTGAGAGCCTCTAATAAACTTCTTTTGTTCAGGAATTGTATTTCTTAGTTCCAAGATTTCTGCTTGAGTTTTAAAACTATTTCAATCTTTTTGTTGAATTTCTCTGGTAAATTAATGAATTTATTTTTTGTGTTATCTTGGAAATCAGCAAGTTTCCTTAAAAGTGCTAGTTTGAATTCTTGGAAAGAGAGCTCACATACCACCACCCGATTAGGGTTAGTCACTGGTACCTTGATTTGTTGGTTTGGGAAGGTCATGATTCCTTGCTTTCTGTTTTTTCTTGTGGATGTACATTTATGTCTTTGTATTAAAGCCTTAGTTATTTATTTCAGTCTTTTCTGTCCAGCTTATTTGGGGGTTTCATTAATTATGTTCATTTAGAGATTCTTTGTAGTTTACCTGTTGAATTTCTTTTTTTTTCCTGCCAGTTTGCTGCCTCATTCTTAGCACTAGATGGCGCCTGAAATCTTGGTTTGCTTCAGCTCTAGTAAAAGATGAGAGGAGGTGCCAAAAGTCAAAGGGGCTATCTTGGCTGTGTAGGAAGGTTGGCTAGGAGTTTGAGCTCAGGGGACCTGTGGAATATACCTCCTACAGCGTGGTCCTACTGAATAGCTACTCTGATTTGTTGTCCCTGTTGGCTGAGTTACAGAGAAGTTTCTTGGGCTGGACATGGTAGTCCTGCCTCTTCCCTTTGTCTCTGGCTGTATTCAGGGATATTTCTCCTTTCAGGCATTCTTAACGTTCCCTGAGGCCTGGGATGGGGACAAGTTTCCTAGGGAACCCAACATGATGGGGAAGCTGGTTTTCCACCTTCATCTCATTTCTTCCAGTGTAAAAGTATGAGTTGAGGGGATGTTTTCTGTGTGCTTGGTGTCAGCAGTAAGGGAAGGCTTAGCATCTGCTAAGAGTTTTTTTACTTCTTGGTGGCCTCAGGAACTGTCTCATCCTCATATTTTAGTTCTGGGATATTACTGGTGGTAATCTCAGCACTATATATTTGTTTTTAGTTTTTGTGGAGGACAGTGAAGCCAGCTTATTCCTATGCCACCATTTTGGAAACAGAAACTGGCAGGAAAATTCTGTGAAACAAAATGGAGAATGTGCCCTACCATTTATCAAGAGTGAAGACAAAATATAGTGATTAAGACAGCATAGAACTGAGAAGTAAATGTATGCAAATATGAATACAGTGTTTGGCAAAGATGGTATTGTTAAGCTATTCAAGAAGTAACTTTAGACAGTTGTCTACTTATGGGGGATAAAAGCTATATCTCTTATATGTGTGCTACCAAAATGTAGATGTATTTCGGATGGACTGAGCCCTATGGAATAAAATATAGGAGAATGTTTTTTATGACAGCAGGTTAATGAATGAACTTTTTAACAAGATGTAAATGTCACCATAAAGAAAAAGATTAATATTTTTGGCTGCACTAACAGCCAGATTTCTTATAGTAAAATAATCACAGAGTGAAAATTTAAATTATTTGCTAAGGGTTATAGCTACAATATGTAAAGAAGCATTCAAACTATTTCAAATTGAGAAAAAGATAATCCAATACAAAAGATGTCAGAGTAAGAAATAGCAGTTCTCAGAAAAGCTGACTCAGTGACTAATGAGTGTATAAAATGCTCAACCTCACTACTACCCTAGGAAATAGAAATGACGACAAGTGAAATATAATTTCACACGTAACGAGTTGGCAAAAATATTGAAAAGTACAATAAAACCCAATACAGGTGATGGTGTGAAGAAATAATTTTTACACTGTTGGTGGTAATTTAAATTATTGTAAGTCTTTGGATGAGCAGTTTTGACAAAAACTTAGTGAAATTTATGATCTATCTAGCTTATTACCCAGAAATTCCATGTTTAACTAAATACTTGAGAAGAATGGGTACATATGCATATCTAGATATCTATTAGAAAGTTTATTGCTGTATTATTTCTAGCAGCAAAATAATTAGAAACAATTTAAACGTCTGTCAGTAGGATAGATAAATGATTATATGTTACTACAACGGAGCACAGAAATAAATGAGCATAGCTACTTGTATCAACGTAGATACAATTCCACAAATATAGTGGAGTATAAAAAGCAAGTTATGGGGGGATATTTATATTATGGCTTACATATTTAAATTTAAAAACCCTATATATAAAGTATGTATGAATGTATACATTTATGTGTACATATAAAGCAAAAATACAAAAATGTGAACTAGAGAGATACTAACTTCAAGATAGTGATGAATTTTAGAAAGAGAATGGACTAGGATTGGGGGGGCAGTTAATATGCACTGACTATGACTTTTCCTCCCAGCTATTTAAAAAAATAATGTAAAAGAAAACACAAAACTTTTAGCCAATTGTTTGTTTAGGCTGGGTGATGGGCATATGAATGTTTATTCTGTGTTTCTTTATGCTAAATGATTTTTTTTTTTAATCAAGTTCATCACAACGGATTTTTAAAAGGAGTGTAGTCTTTCAAATGTTAATATTACACAATTACATAGTGAAGCAAGCATGCAAAGCAATCTTTTCCTTCTCAAATGGATAGCAAATTGCCTCAACATTATATATTTAACAACTGATGCTTTTACTACTGATTTGAAATACCACCCATTTTGCATGTTTTCTTCTTATATATATTCTCTATTTGCTTTATTGTTATCTTTCTTGCTGTGCCAGTATCACAGTTTCGATTTCTGCCGTTTAGTACATAGTATATTTTGATATTTGGGAGAATAAGTCAAGCCCTATTTCTACCATTTTTCTTTTCAAAAAATCTCTTAATTATTCTTGTACACTTTCTTTGCCAGTTGACATTTTTAAACAACACATCTATTTTCTCACCAGAATACGTGTCCTAGAAGCGAGATTTTAATCGGAGACATCTTTGAGTCTTTTGGATCATAATTTTGGGCATTTAAAAATTTTTGCAATAATGAATTTTATCACTTAGCAATCTGGTTTAGGCATATGCAGATACATGCCTATTTATGTGGTGAAGAGTTCAACTTTATGAGGTATTTTAAAATAATAACCCAATTTTGGCTTCTGAGCGATTTCCTTATGTTTCTGAAGAATAATTTGGATTTTGTGCAAATCCAGAGTGCTGAGCTTCCCTCTCTGGCAGTTCCTCTCTCGTCATCTTCACAGATGTATTATTGGCACCTGCTGTGTTAAGTTTTTCTCCCAGAGTGCTGGAGGCCACTTTCACCATTTACATTCTTTTTGTTGATCTCTTGTGTTTTTATTTTTCTGCTTGAAGGTTTTTGGCAGTAAAGTCCAATTATGTAAACATTGAATATCTTATGTATGCTTTGGTAACTATTGGAACAATTGTGTGCAGGTAACTTCCGTGTTAATTAGCCCATTGGCTCATGAGAATTTCTTATACCCATTGGCTTAAGGAAAGATTTTTCAGAAATGAGTAGTTCTCCTAAGGTAAACTATATATGTCTGCAATTTTTTCATTGTGTGTCCTTCATTAATTTTTAAGGATGCATTTAATTAATTTATTCTTATCCCTTTTCATATTAGCAGTTATGTTTGGACTTAAGTAAGATGGATCTGGCCCCACATCTTACTCTTGTCACTTTCTAACCAATAAATAACAAACAAGCTGTTTAATCTTCCCAAATCTTCTTTGTCTAATATATAAAAATGGAATTAATAGTACCAACTTGATGGAGTTGTTGTGAGATTCACTGATAAAAAATGAATATAAAACAGCCTGAAAAACGGGAACTATTTTATCCTCTTTGGCTGCTGTTGTAACATTATTTTGTTGATGTTCCTCCAGAATTAATGAAGAGAAGAAGATTGGAAATACAACTAAGAAGTGTATTTATAAATATTTGATAAAATACAATGTTTTAGGTCAGAGGTCCTCAAAGTTTTTAAACAGGAGGCCAGTTCACTGTCCCTCAAACCGTTGAAGGGCTGGACTATAGTTTAAAAAAAAACTATGAACAAATTCCTATGCACACTGCCCATATCTTATTTTGAAGTAAAAAAACAAAATGGGAACAAATACAATCACACTGCCTCATGCGGAGTTTGAGGACCCCTGTTTTAGGTTCTTCCAGTGAACAGGAGGGTGGAAAAAAGAGGCATACAATTTCCTTTGAGGATGAAAGGAAAAGAAATAGAAAAAGAGGGCAGAAGAAATAGAAAAAGATGAAGTCTAAATTTAAATGTAGTCGTTTCAGATGGTACTGACTTTCTCTAAAATGAAAAAAAAAAAAACCAGATCCTTCCATTGACAAAGAAGGTGTAAGTGTGGAATTCAGGGAGCAAGTCTGGTCTTTTATTCATCCACCAAGGCCTCCGTCCACCTCTCCATCCATTTATTTACTTAATTTCTTATTCTTTGTAGCAACATGTTTTAAATATTTATTATGTGGTAGGCAAAGTATGAAGAAGTGCTTTATATAATTTATATTTTAAAAAACATATGGTATCCTTTTCAAGTAGTATTTTAACACTGGCTCAAATCAGGGCCAGCCCCCCTCTTTGTGCCACCTTTTCATTCTGATAAAATGAGCAATGAGGTGGAAATTACAGAGCACCAAATCTTAGAAATTTAAGGATTGTTCTTTCATCCCATGTTAAATGTTACCCTATTTGTTTTAAAGCTCTGCTTTTAAAATGTCTTATTTTTTCCCCATGTCTTAAGAGATGAGAACTTTTCAGATTTGGGGAAGTTGAAGACAGAAGGTTTTACTGGAAATTAGATATTCTGATTTTAGGAGTGGAAGAGTTCTGACCTATTTTATGGTGTTTCTTAAAGAAGAAATAATTGGCAGTTGTTTATTCAATTGTTTTCTCATTTGAACTAGATGCAAAGGGCTGGTCCCTCTCTGTTCTTTAGAAACCTTGAAATAAACATTGGTATAATGTGGGCACACAAATTTCTTACAGAAACTTTGTAAAATTACCTGTTCTTTTTGTTTCAATAATGTGGAATTGATCTTTCTGAGAAATTTGCTCCTAGGTTTTAGAGGTGACTTGAGAAAAATGGTTAACTATTAAAAAATTTAGTTTTTTTACTTTTTCCAAAGTACAAATTATAGACTCAGAACCTAAAAAGGAGGGTTTGACTAAGTGTCCCCTGGAACAGGCAGGTACTATTATCATTCCCATCTCACAGGTGAGTATAAATATTGTTTATTACTCACTTCCTTCTGCTCTGTCTAGCCTGCTTCCGTTAGGAGAAAAATGAATAGCTTTAAATCAACTGTTCTTTCCTGAAATGTCATCTCTCTATAATGCCCTTAAATCCCACATCAGCTCCACCTTGCTGTTGGTGGCCTTCTCCTCAGAGTTACAAAGGCACATGTCCCAGCCAGCACCAGTACCATATATGAGTGGAACTTTGGTCAAACTACTAGGTCAACCAGAAGGGGACTCTCCTTCTACCAATGCCTCTAACGGAGGCACAGAGAGATTGTGAAAGGTTATACGGTTAATAATTTAGGTCCAGCTATGTGTCTCCTGTGACTGTGCTCTTAAGCTCTCCCCTAGGCTACCAAAAGTCAACTTTTAGTTAACCCAGTCTTTAGAACTTTTGATTACTCTGTGTAACTGCTGCAGATGGCGGGGCGGTGGGGGAGTAAATATTGCCGAGTGCTTAACTGCAACTAGTGACTTTTCTAGGTAGGACGGGCCACATAGTTAGCAATGAAACAATGGAAATGAAGGGATGGAGAGAGGTACAAGATTTACAGGAGTAGCAACGCAGGGCGTTGTTCAGAGTAACGTTCAGAGAAGCGATGTCTCTAAAGGGCACATTGGAAAAATGTCGCCGAGAAGCAGACAAGCCCCTTGAGAACACAGATCGGTGATGGACAGAGCGGTGTAGTTCCTTGGATTCCTCTGGCAGTCCCAAGTCCCCAAGGGAGAGAACAGAGGCACAGGCGGAGGAGAAGGTAATCTAACCGGTTGACAGGGTACGTCTTGGCACCAGAGAAGAAGTTTATCATGAAGCTGCTCTTCTTGTACACACACCTACAGAAACACAAGCAGACCTGCTACAAAGCTTAGCCTGTGAAACGAACAGAATAAATGAATATTTTGTCTAGAACTTGTCAGGACCTCCTGAGTTCTAATGACTGGAAGCCTTTAAGTGTTGGACTCCCGAGAAGACTTTTTGCAAGAGACCCCTCACCTTCTGTCAACTGGATAAAAATATGTTCACTGGGTTATCAGGCTGGGTTTTAGGTGGGAAGAGGTGGCATGTTCACATCAGCATAAGTAAGGAGGGTTTAAAATGGGTATATTTATAAGATGTGGCAGGGCGTAGGGAAACCCCATGAGAAAAGGGGTAACGCAGTGCTCTAGAGCTGTGACAGTGGTTTCCACCTCTAGGACTAAAAGAAAGAAGACAGAAGTTGTCACTGAAACCAGAAGAAGAGAGCCATATAGAAAAGCCCACCTTGAGAGTGCTGACCCCAGCTCTACCTCACAGAGGGGAAGAAGGAAATGGCTCTTGCAGTCTCTTTCCTCCTTACATATTGTCTTCTGCTGGGTCTCTCTGTTTGCCAAACGTAACCAGGACCAGGGAGCAAGGAGCCCAATAACAGCCTCCCGGAGCAGAGAGTGGGGTGGAGAAGGCTGGGGAGAGGCTATGAAAGGCCAGCAAAAGATCCGCAGCTCAACCATGTGCTCTTTCTTTGTTGGCTGCTCTGCGCAGTTCACCTCCCTAGGTCCTGGCTGGGCATCCTTGTCAGGGAGCCTTCTGAGGACGGGCACGCACCTGACTCCGCTCAGCTGATGATGGGAGTGGTGTCAGCATGCTGGTTCTATGAGGCCAAAGGGGATGAAACCAAGGCAGCCTTGCTGAAGAAAGAACAGTTAACAATATGGTTCAAATGAAGCCTCACCCTGAAGCTCCGGGTCTTCATGTCTGAAGGTGCAGCAGCGCGATGAAGTCGAAGTGGGAGGGAGGAGCACATGGAGGCATCCAAGAACTTCTGACCTGCAGCTCAGTGGGGGAGCTGGGCCTTCCAAAGGCTCTCAAGGAAGCCAAGACGCAGGGTCAGGCAGGGAGCTACTCCCCTCCCAAGGTCACGTTTCCTCCCTATCACACTCACGATCTTTCCACCTTCCTCCGCTGCTGTGTCATCGTCTGGGCTTTTCTTTACTTGCAGATATTTATGCACAGGCCGTTTCTTCCATAACATTCGTTTCTTACAGTGCTGAGGCAGGAGAGCTGCCCATCCTGTTTGCTCAGACATGTCAAGGCTGCCTGGATCCCCCCCCTTGCTTTTCTGAAGCTGTGACATTGTATGCAGGTGGTTAACGTGGCACAGTGGCCTTTGATGTGCTCTCCTTTTAGTCTGATGTGGCACATTTTTCCTCATGGTGATTCTCTTCATTATGTTTCTAGATCTTCACAGACTATGACATTAGCTGTAGTTTTGTCACCTTAATTTTTCGGGTTTTATTCTTCAGGAAGATGCTCCTGCAATTTCCTGCTGCTGCTACAGAGGGCTGGGTGGCTGGTCTGGTAAAGTGGGCGCACGACAGGTGTCTAAATGTAGCAAAGGCTGCTTCTCTAGATCCTCACACTTATAATTCTTTTTAAAAACACAGTTAAACTTTAAACACACTCTAAACAAAATGGGATAAGACTGTATTTTTTGAGTAACACTTTTGTAGTAGATTCTTATGGTTTTATGTTGCATCAGCATCCATTGTGAATATAAGTTGGACTTTCTTATACCAGGAGCAGGGCTCTATCACCCATGACACAGTTTCTGGCTCTCTGCTGCCTCTCAGCTCCTCAAGGTGCAGATATCCACCTTAGATCACTGCCTCCAGGTGACAGCCTCCCTGTGGGACAGCTAACTCCAACCTATTTAACTCACCCCATGGCCCTGCAGCCGAACTAGACCGTGCAGGCATGCCGCAGTGGCCCCCTCTGAGCCTCACTTCACTCCACTTCTGCCTGCTTGCTTTAAACCTACCAATTAGAACTCCCTGTGGGGAGCCTGCTTGGGTAACACCCTGAACCCCAATATAGGATCTGGTCCACAGGCTCCTCCCTGCGTCTCTTTGCTCCCCAACCACTGGTCCAGTGTCATGTCTTCCACGGCCCCTCTTGCTGTTGGCTCTGTGAGGCATGACCTCTTCCCTTTGGGACCTGTGAATGATAAACTGCTTCTACTAATGGACTGCCTCCCATGTCTGTGCTGACTGTCCTCCTCCATATCTTGACCGACTCACACATCAAACCTAACTTCTTTCTGGGTCAGACCTGTGAAGAGAGGGTCTAGCTTGGTGGAAATAAACCAAGATCAGATAAGAGCCTCAGGGTATCTGCCGGTATAAACAGGCTTCCGGTAAAGGAACCTCAAGATCAAATCAAAGAAAGAAAATACAACAACTTTATAGACATTACATTCTTTGATATAGTTATTTATAGTTTATACTGTGTTCCAGTCTCAAAATGATTTTTATTTTTAAAATATTTAAAAAATAAATATTTTAAATTAAAATAATATATTTTATTATGTATTTTTAAAATAATATTTTAAAAATATTTTAATTTATTTTCTATTACAATAATATATTTTATTATGATAGTATCTTAATAAATAAAAGAATTTTTAAAAGCTAATTCCTTTGATACACTCTTTTCTATTTTTATCTGTAGTTGAAAAGGAAAGCTAATAAGTTTCAGGTTTTTCCCTTACTCATGAAACCTCTCAGCATTATGTTAATCCAGCCAGGTTTCTGGGCAAAGCAGGCATAAAAAAATCATTTCTGTGATGCTCCCTACCTTCTAAAGAGGGAATCTCCTAAGGATTTTTCACTTCTTGTGATTTTATATTTCATCCTGTCTTCCCTAGGAAGACAAGGAAGGTGTCTGGCATCATGCTGCAGGTAAGGATAGATCTTCAGAGTTGTTTTTTTTCTCTAAACCAGACATGTATTTAGTTATTTCCAACCTTCCACTATTGTGATGGCTCTTTGAAGGAGAAGATCAGGGTACTACTGAACGTACGTAGCAGGAGGTACTGACCAGTCTCAGAGCAAGCACAAGTTCAGGAGCATCTTCAAAGATGAACAGGAGCTCTGGGGAGGAGGCCAGAGGGAGAGGCAAGACGCACAAGGGACGCTCCAGGTGGAGGAAGCCGTGAGCGTGAAGACCCTTGACCTACAGAATCATGAAAACCGCCACACGTCCTCCCTGAATTCCAACCTCTACCACACGCTGAGTCCCCCATTCTAGTCTGACTTTGGTGCTCCGTCTCCCACCTCAGCTTCCTTTATTCGTCTCTTTCTTTCTGTGTCCTTTGATTTTTTGCAGGTTCCCTTCTTCTATTCACTTCTCAATGGCTGCCCATCCTCAGGGCTCTGTCCCTTGGCCTATTTGTTCCTCACTTTAATTCATAGGTTGCATCATCTGCTCAATGGATTTAATTACTCTCTTTGTTAACTGGATGTAGAGAGTTATTTTTCTCCCAGTATGTTGACAGTAATTAAATTCAGAATCTTCTGTGAATCCTAACAAACAATTCTACTTTGTTGTCTTAGATCTTTTTATCTCTTTGAAAGGATATCAGTGTCAATCTGTGTGCTTTGGGACTTTACCCATTTATTTTCTTATTCCATAAATATTTTTCGAGTGCTCGTTAGATATCAGCCACTGTGGAGGAGGCCACGGATGTAACAATACAAGGGGATGTGAAATTAAATAGCACAGGGAGTTTGACAGACTATTAGTCAAGAGGGGCTACACTGTTCTAGTGAAAAACATAAATTCTGATGTTTTAGTGACTTAATGCAACAAGCATTTATTTTCTCACTCATCTTGTCTTATACCACCACCATGAAGTTCTTTGCTTGCAGCTACATGAACAAATGCGAGAATATGGAGAATTTCTTGCTTATTGTAACTACTTCAGATAAGAGTGTTGCTGTCTCTCCCAGCCAGAGGAACCAAGCCAGTTGCAAAGCCCAGCCCTATAGCAAGAAAGGCTGGAAAAACTTGGGGGAGACTTGGAAGAGGTGGTGGGCACCATAGTCTCTGCCATGCCCAGTGCAGGGATCAAGTGCTGCTTCTCCAAGGAAGAGACATTTATTTAAGCTAAGACTTTAAGAGTAGGAGGAACCAGACACAGAATCCATGGAAAAGCACTTCAGGCAGAGGGAGCTGTGTAAGCTGTGAGGTGGGAAAGAGCCTGACGTAATTGAGGGCCAGCAGGCTGGCCAGCGTGGCTGTATTATAGTAAGCAAGCAGGAGAATGGTGAGAGCTCAGTTGAACGTGGGCAGAGGCCAGCTTATATGGGTCTGGGTCACGCAGACACTGATAAAGATTTTGGATCTTCTGTACTAAATGTAACAGATATCCATTTAAGAATTGTAAGCAAGTGGGTGACATTGGGTCCTTTGCGATCACCCTGGCAGCAAGGAGAATTTACTGGAGAGGATACAAATTGGTCTGGGAGACCAGTTAGGAAAGAAAGTCCAAGAAAGAGATGATGGTGGTTGGGATAAAGGAAGGAGCAATGGAAGAGGAGAGAAATAGATGGAGCTGTGAAATCCAGGATGTACAGTTAACAGACAAGAGATGGATCAAACGTGGAGGGTAAAGGAGAGCAGGTGTCCCCTAACACTGGGTTTCTCCCCAGAGCAACTCCAGAGCTAGGAAACAGGAAGCACAATACACAGGTTTGTCTGGTGAAGGGGTGGGGTGGGGGTCACTTGTTCAGTCTTAGACACACAGACATGCTTGTGTCTAAATAGCGATGTTGAGAGGAAGTTAGGTATATTCCATGGAGCTCCTTCCTATACGCTGCAACTCCTTGGTTTAAAGGAAATAATTACAGCTGAGGAGGGGCTGGGAGTCCCTTAAATAGGAGAAGAGAAGGTGGGTCAAGACAGACCTCAAGACTCCAAGGTTAGGAAGAGTGGGAGGAGGAGTCACCAAAAAGTGAGAGAAATAGATGGAGAGGGAAAAGGAAAACCTGAGGAGCATAAGGTCGTGCAAGGGAACAGGAGAGGGTGCTCCAATGAAGGATTTCTTGGGAGAAGTCTGATGCCGGGTCAGTAAGATAGACTCAGAAAATGTCATTAGATCAAGCACATGGAGGTTTTCAATGACCCGACCAGGACAACAGTGCCTTTGGCAGGTAAAAACTCTGCTAGCAGTTTGAAGTTATAGCTGAATTCTCTGAGCAACTTCTCTAATAACTGTATTTTTTAAAAGCTAAATGTTCAGAAAGTTACCTATAGACTAGAACACTGTTTAATAGAATTGAAATTTTAACAGTTTCAGCATACAGCAGATTCATGCAATTGAGATAGGTTTCCAAAGCTGAAAACGGGTGCACAATTTTTTTTAGAAAGTTTAAAAATCAGTATGCCACTAGACAACGGTGATGTCAAAGTAAAACTATTGTACCTTCTTAGCATACTTTGTACTGATCTTAAACTTAGTCTTTCTGTTTTCTTTTTATTTGAAATAACAAAGCGCAGAAGGCCGGAGAGGCTAGCATATTTGGAATTATGAAAGGGATGAATTAGAAAATAGTTCTGTGAGGCAAAGTTAATGATGCTGCCTCCCGTGCAGGGGAAATCGAGAAGGGTGCCCAACAATCCTTCAGCTGTGACTGCAGACAAGCACAGAGAGAACGCTGACTTGTGGAGGCCCAAAGGGAGGAGAATTGGCTTGAATTTCTGGAAGAGGGAATTGGTGGGATAATAGGAGCTGTTTGAATGTGATTAAAAAGCTATAGAAGGTTATGAAGGGAAGTGGGAGATCTCCCATCTTACCACACATCCTGCAAATAGCCAAGTCATATACAGTTCTGTCGTTGTTGAACGGGGCTCTCTGGGAACAGGTGGTTATCACCCATGGCCGAGGACCTGGCTGATACGGGAAGTAACCAGGGCAGCCCGTGACAGGGCTGCTGAGCTCGGCCCACTGCCTTCTCGTAGCATCTTCCAGCCACACCTTTAGGATGTTGAAATCCCAGGAGGCACTCCGAGACCTACTGGGACATGTGTGGGAGGGCTGGGGTTTAGGGCTTCCTTTGCCCTCTTGAGTGGAGTTGGCTCAATACACAGCAAGTTGTAGTCTGACCACCTCTTACACCATTTCCTTCTGTAAGAACCTTCCTAGTGCCCCCCTTTCCCCAGGTTCCTTAGCACAACTGAGTGACCAATTTCTTTTAATATTAAAAAATTAAGATAATAGTATCTAATTTTTGGTATTACTATTCAATTATTGTTTAATCTATCTAAGAGTTGTGACTATTAATGATATGCATAGGTTCTCAGAAAATGCTAATTCCGGTCCCATTAGCTTCTGTCACGACGTGCGGGAAGTCCTGTCCTAGGGCCTGTTCCCTTCTCCCACCTGCCCTCCTTGGATCTCCTGCTGGCGAACGTTGTGTCAGAGGAAGGCAGAGAGCCAGACCAATGTTGTACAAACTGCAGGTATCCTTCTTTAAGTGGGGCATTGCTCAGGCTTTAACATGTAGTGGAATGGAAACAGCATTGCATATCATTAGAAAAAATATTGTTTCCTGAAAAAAGTCTTTTAATATTCAAATATCAACAATCTGAGTGTGCAGCTTATGTGAGCCCAGAAAGTGCCTTCCACCGTGATGATTTCTGAAGCTCCCCGGGAATGTGATGGGGGCTGCACTGTTGGAACCACTGTGCCGATGGGCTTCTCTTGCAGTTTCTTTGGCTGCCCCCAGAAAGCTTTTCCAGTTTGCTGAGCTGCTTCCCTGCTTCCCCTTAACCAGTGAGTAAACACAGCCCTTCTTTTAAATGTTCCCTGACTAACAGACACAAGATATTTTAAACAGTTTATTGAGTTTCAAGGCAACAGGAGGGATGGGAGAAGTGGATAACACTACAGGAAAGGAAAACAAACCTGAGTGTTATACATATGGCTTTTGGAGTCTGTCCACGTGCCACACACAGGCTGTTTATTAAGACTTTTCCTCTTGAGCCTGGACTGCCACCATGGAGCTGGAGGCCACCAATCTTGCAATATGAGAGTGCCCTTTCTTATATTTACTCCCTGAATCAGGGCCCAACTCTTCCTGACTGCTTTATGAGGAAGGAATAAGTGTTCACCTCATATTAGTCAACTTTTCACTTTATTTATTTTTGCAGTTTTTGGCCAGGGCTGGGCTTGAACCTGTCACCTCTGGCATATGGGGCCAGAGTCCTACTCCTTTGAGCCACAGGTGCCACCCTTTCATGTTGTTTTTTGAGAGCAATTTAAGTTTAGCTATTTGTTACTGTGACGTTTCCTTTCCTTTGCAGAGTGTGAGCACAGTCAAGTGTTTTGTTTTACATTTTTCATGAGTAGCACCTGGCCCTTCAAAGTCTCTTAAAATTTGGAGATGATGAGTCCTTCTTAAAGGCTTCAATGAACCCAAACCAAATTGTTAAGCATAGGCGTGGTCAAAGACCTGGAGCTTTTCTTTCTCCGAGTTAGTTTCTGCCAGTTTCAGCTAATGGGAAATTTGTTTCCAAGAAAATATACGTGGCTGTGAACTTTCAGAGGTTGAGTAAAATCTCTCCTTCTGTTTGCATTCCTGGTACTGTATAATCTACCTTATAGCGGTGCCTCGCAGAGGAGAATACGCAGACAAAAGCATACTCACACAAAGAATTTCTACAAGAACCTGAGAAGCAGTTAAGGGAAGTGAACCTCGCTCCCAATCAGCCACACCCATCAATCCCCAAGTCCAGTTAGCCTGGCGTCTTTAGTGTTCCTCTACATTTTACACTCACCCACCAAGGGCAGTCTGGGCTATTTCCGTGTGCCCATCTCCTAACCCAGACTGGCAAATAAGAGGTACACGTTCAGAGAGTGTCGTATAGTTGGATGGCTAGAAGGAAGTGATGTTGCTGGAAAGTCAAGGTAAACTCCTTGGCAGGCAGGACTGGAGAGGCTGCTCTTTTCCTCAGCAGAAAGCTGGAAGAGAGAAAGGGACGTCAATGTAGGGCTCAAACGAAGGCAGTGAGATTGAAAAAGGTAGAACGGAAACCTTCAGGGGACGCTTATTGATGAGTTGGGGGCGGGGAGGTGTGCTTTAAGTTCCTCTGTAAAGATAGAAGGGGTTTCTTTATCTACAAGCTTAATTTGAGCCATTTAGGATGAGGGAATAAATAATAATCAATTTATTTCGTTTTCACATCAACTCGGTACAGGCAGATTTAATTAACTTCATTTTATAGATGCAGAAATTGAGTTTTGGAGGAATTCATTAGCATTCTCCGAGTTACACGTGAAGGATGAGATCTTTCTCAGTCTAAATACCGTACCCTCAGTCTCTGTTGCTGATACACTGTACCTCCCGCACCTTAGTGCCGGGTGCTTATCATTTTGGGAAGAAGGAAACAGCCAGGAGACAGTCGTGTAAGTATAAAGAAAAATACAAAATGCAGGAGGAAGTGACTCTAGGCAATCACACCGTATTTCACAATTTTGCCTAGGTTTGCTTTCATTATTCTGGGGAATATCTGTGTACCGGGTAAATTTTAATCCATCCTGTAGATGAAGGAGCTGAGGCCCCAAGAACTAGTGCCTCGTATAGACATAGATAGCAAAGCCTATAAAACTGGATTCAATCCACATTTGCCACTCGTTTTTTCTTCTTCTTCTTTTTTTTTTTTTTGAGAGAGTCTCACTGTGTTGCCCTCGGTAGAGTGCTGTGGCGTCACAGCTCACAGCAACCTCAAACTCTTGGGCTTAGGTGATTCTCTTGCCTCAGCCTCCCAAGTAGCTGGGACTACAGGCATCCGCCACAACACAACACCTGTTGCAGTTGTCATTGCTGTTTAGTAGGCCTGCCCTGGGTTTGAATCCACCTGCCCCAGTATATGTGGCTGGCGCCCTAACCACCAAGCTATGGGCACTGAGCCACATTTGCCAATCTTGAGGCTACATTCTCCCCATAACTCCATAGCAACCCGTTGTGTAATAGCAAGTATTTGTCATAGGTATATTCATAATGTTATATAGTAGAAAAACAGCACGGAGCTCAGGTAACTCAATTCCTTCATTTGGTCCTTGAGGAAATGAGGTCTTAGGGAAGCAAACTGGCGTGACACTGTTCAGAGGCGGTAAAGTGAAAGGCTGTGGTTTGGCTCAGGTTTCCTGGCTCTCATAGTCTGCTTTTTTGCCACCAGAATAAATTGTCTTTTTAAATTTCAGGGGCATTACTTGCCCAAGGCTATGTCCATCTCTGTATACTGACATGGAACGCGGCTGAGTCTTCTGCTCCCTTGGGACAGGCCTCTTTTTTAGGGAAACCACATCACAGAGGGCCCCGACTGGGGTGCTGATCCATTTTCTTGGGGGGTGCCAGGTGTGTATTACTTGCTTGCAGATTTTTCGTTAGAACTTTTGGAAAAGATGAGCCTGTCACCTGCTTAAAAATGAAGGCAAATCATTTTTCATTCTATAGCCGCAGACATCCCAATGATGTGTATTTGCATTCAAATACTGCAAATATTTGACTTGTCCTTGATGCTAAATATTTGAGTTCACCCAAGTAGAGTGTTTGTCTCTGGGATACCTCATATCTGTTGGATCATAAAATTTAGGAGTTTTATGAAGCAAAGGGAACACTGATGAAATTAAACTAACTTGGGAACATCAGTCAGGCTGCCTTTCAAGGATAATCCTCTGTGTCTAAATTATATGTGTATTTTATTGTTCTTCATTTGCATGGCCAATTATAGGGAAGTTCCTTATTGTGAGAAGCAATAATTTTCTATAATTGCGGTAGCTTTAGCAGTTTTGAAGGAGGTTTCTGTAGCAGAACATGGTCTCAGGGAAAACAAATTACGTTGATTTACTAGCAATTCATCAAATGGGTTGTCTGGGGAACCAGGGAGAGTCTTTTATGAGCACAAGGAAACTGCTCACTAGTTGACATTTTAAATTGCTTGCTTGGATATGCAAAACTGCAGACATCTCATTGTATGCTGTTGCCTCTGAAGAGCAACCATTTTGCACTGGATTTGGAGATCTGCCCTGTGATACTTAAGGTACAGAAATTATACTTATTCACCTAAGTTGTAGAGGGCAGGGCAGATGCTGTGAACATCCAGGAAGAAGGCAGATGAACAAGTATAGTCAATTCCTTTTTAAAACCACCCTAATAGCTCCATGGTTTTACTCAAATTGGATTATTCGAAAGTTGTCACCATGTGATTAGCATGAGAGGGAAGGCACTTAGCAACCTAAAAATGACGATGGTGTTTCTCAGAGGGGCGGTTGTGATAGTCCTGAAGTGGACCTTTCCCGCTTTCCTGAGGCCCCGCCCACTGCAGAGGCCTCCAGCCAGGGCAGGCTGCTGTCTTGTGGCTTCCAAGGGTTTGTGCTGAAGATCTAAATGGGGATGTAAGGTGTGGGATTGGTTTTCCTCTGACTAAATGCTTAAGAAAACTTGGTTTTCTTAGAGAACTTTTGGCCCCTGTGGTACAGTGTTCAAGGAACTTGTGCTTTGCTTTCCCAGTACCTATGGCGGAGTGGGCAGGAGGACGCTCAGAACTCACTTCCTCCTACGTACACAGGGTGATGGGCATGGGACTTCTGTTTGGCTCCTGTCATCCCTCCACTTGCTAGATTCTTCTTCCAGGACTTGAATAGTGGAGAGAAATCTCAAGGCTGTACTCCAGACTTGGAGCTGTATGCACATCATTTTCTTATCTTCAAATTCAGGAAAAATTACAGCTCAAATGATACTAACTATGTGTATTATTGCATCTTTGGTGGGTTTGCTTAATGGGAATACAAATGCCATCAGTTCAAAAAATTGGGCTCTTTTTTCATGACCTCCCAATATATTTTCATGAGTCTTGCTGTAACTATGAAGTGTCTTTAGTTTTTCTGGAGCTAATATTGCTCCTTTACTTTCTTTTTTAAAATTTTTTTTATTTTTTAATTTTTGAGACAGGGTCTCACCCTGTTGCCCTGACTATAGCGTAGTGGCATTACTATAGCACACTACAATCTCACATTCCTCACACTCCGGGGCTCAAGGGATTCCCCTGCCTCAGCCTGTCAAGTAACTTGGACTACAGGAAGAACTACTGTGCCTTTGTATTTTTTGGAAAGCTGGGTTCTTGCTTTAGTTCAGGCTGATCTTGATCTCCTGAGCTCAAACAACCCTCCCTTCCTGGACTCCTAAAGTGCTAGAATTACAGGTGTGAGCCAAGATGCCAGTCCCCTTTACTCTTAAAATGAAAAATATTGTACTACTATCCTTGTTTTTGGCGATCTGTGAGACAGATTTAAGGCTAATGTTCTGGAGGCCCGTTTTTATTTTATTTTTAAGAAAATATGGTCTATTATTTATAAACAAATCTTGTAATAAAATTACACAACCATCCCACAGTCTACATGTAATCTGTGTGCCCTCCCATTTGATATCAGAGTCATTTGATATTATTCTTACTTTACAATTCTAAAACAGTTTTAGTTAGTCATGGCAACGCAGATGGAATAGGAAGAATTTGAACCGTGGGCTTTAGAGGTAGAGCTGAAGACCAGACTGGGTAACCTTGCCACCAAAAAGAGGGAAATGAAGAGAAAGTCTTGAGATGGAGGGGAAGGGAAGACCGAATAGAGAACAGGAGATAGCATGATTATTTGTGGAAAGTGATTCAGGCTGTGCACTTAGGACAAGGAATTTATAGTGAGCATAGGTGTGTGATATGGGAGAGGGGAGGAAAAAGTTTGCCCGTGCTAGGTAACTACGGAGGCACGTAGTTGGAATGGAACCTGGCATCCCATCAGGTATGTGGGTGTTAAAATCATTTAATCGGAATCATTTAAACTCCTATTCTCTAAACATAAGCAAAGGCTGAAATCACTCTATTCTAATTATTTTTATAAAGGAGAGCATATAGAATTCTGAAAGAATAATATTCTTGAAGATGAGCTCATGTTTAAAAATTACAGATTACTTAAGTGAGATTCAGAATACATAATGTAAAATTTATATCTTAATCTTTTTTTTTTTTTTTTTTTTAAGACACCCTTGGTGTCACAGCTCACAGCAACCTCCAGCTCCTGGGCTTAGGTGATTCTCTTGCCTCAGCCTCCTGAGTAGCTGGGACTACAGGCTCCCACCACAATGCCCGGCTATTTTTTTTTTTTTTTTTTTTTTTTTGCTGCAGTTTGGCTGGGGCCGGGTTTGAACCTGCCACCCTAGGTATATGGGGCTGGTGCCCTACTCACTGAGCCACAGGCGCCACCCTACATCTTAATCATTTTTAAGTGTCAGTTCAGTAGTACTAAATACATTCCTAATATTTGATTTTGAACTTCATCTTGTAATTGAAGAAGATGTTTAGAATGCTGTCTATATTTTTAAATTTATTAAGACTTAATTTGTGGTAACATATGATTCATCCTAGAAGACATCTTATGCGTGTTTGAGAAAAATGTGTTTGGTCAAATTGATGGTTTCTTACACGTTCCACTTTTCTTCAGTCTTTTTTCTTTCTTCTCCTTAGACTGGATAATTTCCATTGACTTATTTTTGAGTTTGCTGATTCTTTTTTTCTAACTGCTCAACTCTCCCTTGTAATCTCTCTAGTAAATTTTTTTATTTTGGTTATTGTACTTTTTTATATCAAGAATCGCTTTTTGTTTTTTTGTCAAGTTTTCTGCCCCTTTATTAATATTTCCAGCTTGTATATACATTACTGTCCTGACTTTCTCCACAGCCATCTTTAGTTCTTTGATCATCTTTAAGACAATTATTTAAAATCTTTGTCCAGTTGATTTATCATCAGGTCTTTTCTAGGGACTGTTTCTGTTGATTTATTTTTTCCTTTGAATGTGCCATATTTTCCCCATTTTTAGGTATGCTTTGTGATCTATTTTGTTAAAATTGGACATTTGAATCTAATAGATGACAATCCTGAAAATCAGATCCTCTCCCTCCCCCAGAGTTTGCTGGATTTTCTATTTTTTTATTGTTTTAGTGTTGCAGGCTGTCTGCATGCCAAAGATCAGTCTGAGGCATAAAATTAAAGTCTTCTTTCTTAGGTCTTTTTGGAGTCTGTGCCTTTCCCTATGTGTGCATAGTCATTTTCTAGTTTTACCTGTATATGCAAATATTTTTCTTTCTTTCTTTCTTTCTTTTTTTTTTTTTTGCATTTTGGCCAGGACTGGGTTTGAACCCACCACCTCTAGCATATGGGGCTGGTGCCCTACTCCTTTGAGACACAGGTGCCACCTATATGCAAGTATTTTTTAATGTCCTAGTCTGTAGTGTCTGCTTCTCAAAAGGGGAAAAAGAGAAAACTGAAGGGAGGAGAAGAGGGGAACTGGCCCTTTAAATCCCCTGGAAGTCACTTCAGCAGTCTTCCTAGAAACATTTCTCAGGAACTAACCATTTTAAATTGTAAAAAATCTATAACATGAGAATATTTAAAATCATTATAGAAGTAAAAAGAAAACAAACAAGTAGAAAACATAAGGAAACAAAATAATATTAAAAGGAGCAGATTAAGAAAAGAGAGCCAAGTAGACTTCCAGGAATGAAAAACGTGTACTTCAAATTAACAGCACGAGAGACAGGTTAAGTAGAAGATTAGGTAGAGAAGAAGAGAGAATTCGTTGAACTAAATTATTGAGTTAAGGAAAATTCCTAGGATGTCCAACAGATAAGATGGAAAGGCAGGAGAGCAGTTAATAGACAAAGACCTTGGAATAAGCAGTATAAAGTCTGCAACAAAGAGAATGGAGAAGAGGTAGTATTTGAAGAAACAGATGACTTCTTAATAGAAGAAGAATCAGTGTATTCCAAGTAGAATAACAACAACAAGGAAAAAGACCCACTTCCTACTTGTTATCTAGTATTGTCGTCTTCTTCATAAACCTCACATTTTTTATGTACCCATGGTATTGTAGGTAATGTACTTTGATTAAAACATGGACGGAAATAGCCCCATACTTGGAGAGTTCACTGTTATTGTCGTTATATTCACAGTCATCTTTAACGTTATCAGCAGTGACATATATTGAGGACCAGAAACTGAGCTAAGCATTTTAAGTGCATTACTTCATTTTCTATTAAATTGCTATTTTATAGCTTTGCTGTGAACTTGAAAATGGCAACCCATATGTCTTCTTTTGAATAAAATAAGGGGTCCAAAATTAATTTGTCCATAAAATCTTCTGTCTTTTCTGACATTTTCTGAGAAAATCTGTTCACAAATAAGTTTGTTGTAATTCCGATGGATAAGCAGAACTAAATAATTAGATTAATTTATTAAATAAGTAGACTTTGTTGGTTGCCTACTATGTAACTTTATGTGGGCATTCTAAGGTCTGTAGGTTGTGCAAATTATAGTTTGTGTGTACAAATACAACCCAACATTTAGTGGCTCAAAAGTGACATCTATTTATTTGCTCATAATTTTGTAAGTTGGCAAGATAGGTGGACTCAGCTTGGACCAATTCATTTCTCCTTTGCATGGTGATGGCTGGGGCCACACATGAATTTTAGAGGTACCTAGGGTAGCTGGGATGTCTGAACCAAGAGTCACCCCACTCCATGTGCTCATGCAGCCTCCAAGAAACTATCTGAGCTTTTTCACATGGTGGTGGAAAAGTTCCTGGAAACAAGAAAAGGCAAACCCCAATTATCAAGCACATTTCAAGCCTCTTTTGCATCATATTTGCTAATGTTCCATTGGCCAAAGAAAGTCACATGGTCAAGCTCTTAGTCAATGTGTGTGTGTGAGTGTGTGTGTTGTGGGGGACAGTGGCTACCCAATGGCAATGGATGTTGGAAGATGTGATTCAGTGATGTCATTACTATAATGGAGTTAATATATTAATTAACCAAAAATTGTATGACAAAATTTGAGCCTCATCCCTTCAAAATAATAAACCTTAGTCATTTTTTAGATCCATACTCTAAATTCTCTGTCACTTCCATAACTTCTTTACAGGTGGGATCCTCGGTGGTAGCTGCCTCATGATCCCCTGGAGGTGTTGATCTCTTATGGTTTTTCATGTTGCCAGAAATTTTTGTTGGTTCCTCCTCATGTGTGTTTTCTTCTTGTTCATTTCCTTCCTCTACTTTTCTCATCTCTCGCTTCCTCCTTCTTAATTTTCCTTGTCTCTGTACTAGGGTGATGGAATGGCCTCCTGGGCACCTGGAGTCCCCACTGTCTCACTGTGCCCGCAGAATGGTGTTTCTGGGTGGGACAATCCAGTAAGAGGTGGCAGGACTCCTCTCACCCTGATCTCACTGAAAAATACTGGTGAGGCGATGTCTCTAGCCTGCCAGCTTGGACCTCCCTCCTCCATTTTTTAGATCATGATGATCCATTCGAAGTATTCACCAGGTGAATTTCATCTACTCAGACAGCTGATCTGAATTCTTTAGGTAAAAGGAGACACATCCTTCAAAACAGCCTCATAAGAATCTGTCCATTTTAGCTGGGTGGATTGGTCTTCTACAGTCCCTGGAATATGTTCCTTGGGAGAGCTTGCTTGGGAAGCAGTGAATCCTTCCGTGGAAGGGTCAACTGACTAACCTTCCATTCATATCTCATTGCCATGAGCAAAGAATCTCTTGATCTCTTTAGAAGCTGGAAGAAATATGATGCCTTCTAGTATCTCAGACAGTTCAGCCTGTGAGAATATAATTATTCATTACTTTCTGAGTCTACTCCTGAAACAGCTCCTTTATCATCATCCATCTTTATCTAAAAGAGAAGTTTAATTCTACTTTGTTAAGAAAGAATAATGTGGCTGTTTCTTGTGGGAGTGGGTAAGACTTGACAGGCTTTTTTTTGTTTTTTTTTGGTCTTAGAGAGAGGGAGTAAGTGGGAGGGGAGATAAATTTTTAAACAGCCACAGAATATTTGTGTAGGTTCTAAGGTTTGTGAAGACACTTGTTTCTTCAGAAAATTGTCACTTGTATCAAGTGTAGTGGACATTTGTTGCTAACATTTATTGCTCCTTTACCCTTGATTTCCATGTGGGAATTGATGTATTTTCTGAAAAGCTGGCTGTATCCCTAGCTTCAGAACTAGAGCTTGAGACTGCAGTCAGACAGTCAGTGGGTTTTATTTCACTGGCCTCAGTTCAGATGTGAGCTGGTAACCTAAACTAGTATAATTGGATTGAATTTGTAGGTATGTAGGGACAATTGTTTTCCTTTCCTATAAGATGTAGAAGAAAAAGCAAGGATTCTGTGGAGTTGCTGATAGCTGTCTTTCTCAGGACGACAAAAGGAGGCAGCCCTAGATGAAGCAAACCACGCAGAAGGTTTGGCAGAAGAGTGAGATGAGAGGAGATCAGGTCCAAACTGACTCAGTGAGTTGCTGAGTCAAGCTTCCCCTGAAGCAACTGTTCGGTTATGTGAACCCATAAATTCTCTTTTTGTTTAATGTAGGTTGAGTTAGGCTGTTTTATTTGTAACCTAAAGTATCATCAAACATTTGCAAGGTCCAAGCCAGAATACAAATGGAAGCCCATGTACCACATATCTAAATGCCTAAAAGTTATAAAACAAACTAACAAACTCTTAAATAAGTTATGTGCTTCTAGCTTGGCAAATATACTCCCATAGTGAAAAGTTAAAAGCTATGTGCAAAGCAAGAGCTCATAGTAACTGTGAATAGTGGAAATTCAAAGCAATAGTTCATAACAAATACCTGGATAGTGCAAATTTGTGAAGGCACATTTTTCCAGGAAGGCTTGTTTGTGGTGCACACTGGGCTGGGAGAGGAAAAAAAGAGGGGAAGGGATTTCTCTTTTGCTGGTAGGCTAGCCCATGCTCCCTTCTAGGGCCTCCCTGACCTTCTCATCCTCTTTATGGGGGCAGAGACCTCTTTATTCCTGCAAAGGCTCCATTGCTTGCTGGTCTCTCGACCCCTGCCCCACCCTCCGCAGACCCTGGGAAGCTCCCTACTGTTGCAGCTTCAGGGTTTCTCTCCCCCTCCCAGTCCTACCCAAGTTGCCTCTTACCACTACTGCTCCCCCACCTTCCTGCATCACCCCTTTGATTTCCTCAAAGGAACCTGAAGCTGGCCTATAGCCTGTCTTCCCTATCTTTCCATACCCCATTCTGCCCTAAAGCAGAGTCTCCTGAGAACCTGCGCAGACCCTCCAGCTATAGGTCTCAGCTTTGTCCACGTGTTGCCATAGCTGCCTTTGCCTGTCCGTTGGGCTGAGGGGTATACAGACCAGTGGTCTCAGAAGACTGGATCTGGGGAGGGGCCCACGATGGACCCCCTAAAGCACAGGGCCAACCAGAGGGGAGCTTCTCTCCCAGGTTTTAGGGGATGCCGGCTTTAAGGTACCATTGGATGCCCTGTCCTTTCTCCGGTTACTCCAGTTCCCTTTTCTGTGCTTCTGATTGTGCTTGTTCTTCTTTATGTTATCTTAGTAGGGTTTTTTCCTTTCTCCATGTCCCTTTGTCATAATTCGCTCCTCTGCTTCTTATACACCCCAGATGGCTACATGATCTCTTCCCTCTGGGCTTGCCAATGTGGAACTTCTGAAACAGCTCATTGTTTTTTTTAGTATGTGCATAATAATTATTAGAATACCACTTGGCTTCACTCCTTGTCCTCCTATAGTTGAGACACATGTTATTTTACCCTGTAACCTAGGAATTTCACTATAAATAATAAGGCAGAGCAGGACATGTACCTAGCAGTTGCCAACGCTGTGCCATCCACCAGGGTGGGAAGCCAGAGGCAGTTTAGAAGCTTCTTCCTGCTGGAGTGGACAGGCGCAATGTGGCGGCTGTACATCAGAGGGTCCTATGCGTCACTGCAAAGTCATACAACAGGGACACATGTAGCAACATGGATGGAGTGTAAGGCTGTGTCCATGCATGACAGAATAGCAAAGTAATACTACTTATGTAAATTAAAGCTCCTATAGAAGAACAATATATATTTTGTAAGAACAAGCACAATAAAGGAACTTCATGTGGACTTATGACAGTATGCCATGGACTGTAGGCATGATTAACTCAACTTTCAGCATTTGAAATTCAAAAAGAACATATTTTGTGCTTGACAATCTTCCTGAGATCATTGACTTCTTATGGCCTCAGCCCACTGGCCCGGGATGCTGAGTACCACTTCCTGTTGTTAGAACCTCCTAGTCTTGAGTGAGCCATTGATCCTTCTCTGTCCCCTAGGGAAGGTCATGGGGGAAATGGGCCAGATTCTGCTCTGTGGGGCAATCAACTCACTCTCCCCTTGGAATGTTCCCTGCCAAAACAGAGTGTCAGTGTAGAGCTAGGTTCTGCAAAGTGCAGGGGAGGAGGGTCGTTGGTGCAGCAGAGGAGGGGAGGTAAGAGCTGGAGAACCAAGTCTGGCAGAGAGGGTGAGCATGGAGGAAGCCTACGGGTCCCTAGTCAGTTAGGGAGACCATGGTACAGCCTGTGCTACTGCCGGTGCTAACCCCAGAACCACCCTTGGACCAGAGAGCCTCCTCTGGCTGCACTATTCCCTTGTGAACATTTCACAGGCCCAAGGGTGATAACGGGGTTCCTCAATTCAGGGGATGCCTCATTTCCTAGGCTTTGGCAATTTTATGAAGGGACTGTTCATTAATGCCCTCATTCACCTTGCCTAGTGGAAGGGACTGTGTCCATTCATGATGGATGCATTCATCTTACCCCGGCTGAAGAGACTGTATTCATTCATTTGTTACCAAGTCCTGGCCAGATGAAACTACAACTAAATACACCTGTAGTAAAAAATTCAGGCAGAGAGAATTTTTTTTTTTTTTTTTCTGGCTTGAGTTTTTCCCTCTGTCAGTAGCTCTGGTGCTTTATCTCTGTATTCTTTTCTGTAAAATAAATCCTGTCTTACCACTGATCTGTGGTCCAGGGATTTATTCATTGAAACCCTGAGACCAAGGACCTACTGAAGAAGAAATTCCAGAACTGAGACAGACCAGGGCTGGCTTCTGGTTTGAGGCAGTGACCTCCAAGGTGGGGTGGGTAAGTGAATCCATTCAGTTGTCAAGAGAAGTACTTTTCCACTTGCTTCTTATCATGTGCTTAATTTTTAAAATTTCTGCATTTTAAAGATACCTATATGTTTAAAAATGTTAATTAAGGGTGCAAGCTAATGGATAGTTGGATATCAAACACTGCTTTCAGAGGCTTCTTATTTCCTTAAACCCTAGTGACTTAGCACAGAGGAAAATCTGACAATTTTGCACAAGCTCTTTGGGGTAAATTGTACTTTCTTTTTTTTTTTTTTTTGGCCGGGGCTGGATTTGAACCCTCCACCTCCAGCATATGGGGCCGGCGCCCTACTCCTTTGAGCCACCCTGAATTGTTAGGAGATGAGTGGGAAAGAGTTACTTGCTCCAAAACATAATGACTATCTTGTTATTGTTTAAAATGTAAACTCTTAGTCCCAGAACATTTCCCTTTGATCCTGTAATGTTTCTCACCTGAAAGGGACTGATGGCCTTTGGGGAGGGATAATGTGGGACTTCCTGGGTATGGTAGAAGCTGTAGCATCTCTGGCCTCCATCCGGACAAAAAGTCAGGGGTGCTTACCCATTTATAGTGTAAGCTAGAATTCCCCCAAGAATTGTCTTAGGCCTCTGGGGAGAACAGTCTTTCCTAATCCTTTGTTCACGTCTTCACCACCCTTCATTCTTCCCACGCCTCCACCGTGACACCTTCCCTGATGTACCAACCCACAGAGTTCTCCCTCCTATGAAAGTACAATACCATTTATTTAATACTAATATACTACCTTGTGATATCTATCACATTGTCTTAGGCTATTACATGTTATACCTTTCAAACTTTTGTGCTTCCATATACTAGATTTCCTAATTAATGTATATATTTAATTCTATATAATTATATATATTAATTTCCTAATTAATTTATAAGCTAGGAGACCTGAGAGTTGGGACATGAGAAACAAAAAGCTTCCATGATGTTATCTGATCAATGCCTCCCTCCTAATAGGCTTCTAGATTAAAAGTTTAGGTTCTAGGAAAACGTGGAATAATTGGCCCCACGTGATTTAGAAAGGGCATTGGAAATTTTGTGGAGGATTAAGAACTGTACATTTCTACTGGGGACTTGAGTTTAGCTTTGGGCCATTTTGATAAAGTTTCCATAAACATTTGTTGCATAAACAAGCTACAAGTTGTACCAACCAACTACTTTTGAGAATTTTGTCATAACAGTTTCCCTCCCTCAATATGGTAATGGAAAAATGTCCATTTCTCAGTGGCAAGCAGAAAAGACTGTTCTCTGCCAAAGTATTGATATCTTAACAATGTAATTTACCCAAGACTTCAGTAGCATTTTTGCTAATACCAAAACCTCTTTTTCCTCATTTGATAAGGGAGGCGAAAGGCAGTGATAATTTTTCTTCTTCTTCTTCCCCGCACTCTCTCTGGGAGCATTCTGGAGGAACCTGGCCTTGCTTTGAATGACATTTCTACCACTTTGTGCTTGTTACTTTGAGTCTCCCAGCCAATTACGTTTGCTTGGGGAAAAAGTGTGTAGATAGCCCCTGGTTGTATGAACAGAAATACAAGGGAACATTCAGTAAGTCACCAGTGTATAAATCACCATACACCAGGCCTTTTGAGCTTGTGAAGCTTAGAGAAATGGTTGAGATTTACTGAGTCGAGGACCCTCACACCTGTGTCTGAGCTGCTAAAAGCTGAACAGCAGAGCAGTAGGGTTCTAGTTCCCATTGTGCCAGACTCTGGGGTTAGGCTGCCAGGCGTGGAAAAGAGAAAGAGCCCAGGTGCAAGGGGGACCCAGGAATTTTCTGGGTTAGTTCCCAGCAGTGAAGGCACATCTGAAGTCTTATATTTTATAGTAAAATCTGTGCCTTGCCACAGATAACGTCTTCTTGTAGTGAGCTCCACAGTGCTTTCAGCTCGTTTTATCAAAATAGATGTGTTGCTTCTGGAAATCATGCCACAAAGCTGGACCACCATGGCTGCCACTGAGCTGGCGGCAGCATGCTCTGCAGTGTGCACAGGTGCAAAGGGGGTTTGCATTCCGGGAAGCAAGGCAGCGTCAGGCATGCTCGAGCCCCAATTCTCTCCTTTTCTAATTGAAGCCACAGTGACTCCTTGGCGTTGCTCAGTGTTCCAGCCATGACTTTGCACTTTATCATTTTCTCTGCCTTGAGGTTATTTCCCCAGATAATCGCATAGCCCGCCCACTCGCTTCCTTCTGGTCTATTCTCAACAGATTTTCAGTGAGGGCATCCCTGGACACTGCATCTAAAATTGCCATTCTCCGTC
Source organism: Loris lydekkerianus (assembly GCA_963574355.1). Classification (NCBI taxonomy): domain Eukaryota; kingdom Metazoa; phylum Chordata; class Mammalia; order Primates; family Lorisidae; genus Loris; species Loris lydekkerianus. The sequence continues at coordinate 32,139 of CAUYPK010080406.1, forward strand.
CCTTTATTTCCTCTCCTTCCTTGCTGTCCTTTCTCCTCAGCTCTTATGATTATTTAACAGAATTATATAATGTGTTCATCAATCTTCTTTTCCTCCATCCTGGAAACAACCTCCTCCACCCTCTAGAACACAGAATATTAGCTCAGTAAAAGGCAAGTTTGGCCTGCTTTGTTCACGGCTGTGTCCTCAACATCTAGACTAGTGTCGGGCATGTAATAAATGTTTGATAAACATTAACTGAAGGGCTTGACCAATTGGCCTTCTAGACCCTGGGCCTTTTGCCCCTGACTCAGGGTTGGTTCTGCAGGCCTGGAGCTTAGGCCCTACTTGTTCGCCTCTCCTGGCCTGGTTTGTCTCCTGGGCTCCTGGTGCACCAGCCTCCCTCTTTGGAGTAAGATGCATGCCCCTCAGCTCTCCTGCCCTTCTCACCCCATCTCTCAAGTCAGCACACAACCTGTCAAGGAACGTTTGCTGCTGGTAACCACGTGGAAGCAGACGTGTTTGTTAGCTAAATTAACGAACAGTGGAGAAGTTTGTTAGGAGGAGTCTCACAAAGTGCAAATAATATCCTTAGTTTCCAGCCAAATTTAAAGGCTCTAGGCTTGCACCTGTTTTCCTGTTTTCTTCTCTATTACCTAACTAGAAGAGTCTGTGGAAGATCTCTGTCCTTTTAACCTAGGCTGTCTTTCTGCTTTCTGTCTTCCCGTCCTTCTTCCTTTGATCAGTCCTGGGAAAAGTTCTGCTTATCTTCTGAGAATACTAGGTGAAAACATCTGTGGGAAGCTCCAGACAGCGGTCTCTAAGATGAAATCCATCTCCCTACCTCCACCCTGTCGGCCATCCCATGTTCTCTGACCTAGCAATTTGACTTACAGGAATTTGATTTACAAATGAACTAGAACTTATGGACATGAGTTATGATGGCCATTAAAGTCCATCATGACTTATGATTCCACAGGCTGTTTAGGGCAAGGAAATGTCTGGATATGAACTATATTAAGTGTTCATCAAAAGCAACTGATGAAATAAATTATGGTGCATAATAGAGTTCTTTTATTTATTTATTTATTTATTTATTTATTTTTTATTGTGGAGAAGGGGTGGGGAAAGAAGGCGGGGGAAGAGGTGCATGACAGGGTCGGGCCAGTGGCATGGTACCACATTGGCTGTATCTAGGTAGAGGCAGTTTCAGGCTGGGCCTTGCTGACATAATAGAGTTCTATATACGTGTTAAAATGATGAGGCAGGTTTTCAAGCAATATTGTGTAGGCTCTGGAAAGAGAGGGGTCTTGGTTGCCACGAAGGAGGGGTACAAAGGAGGGGGTTCACTGTGTACTCCTCTCAGTCAGGTCTTGAGGATCCTTCAAGGCACTTTCGTAAATTTATCAATAAAGGTTTGCACAGGGTTTGCTATTAGACTTTGGATTCTATTGTGAGTATGTTTTCCTGTTATCTTTTCTTACTGATATGCTAGTGTCAGAGTGCTATTGTGTGAAGTTGGTTGGTCTTGAACTCAGCACCTTGGCTGAACTTTGTTCTCAGTGCCAATAGATTAATTCTAAGGGAACACACAATTTTCTTATATTCAGCTTCCCTTGAATTTTCTACACAGCCAATCACATTGTTTGTAAAGGACAATTCAGTCTCTTGTTTAACTCTTCTTTTTCTTTGCTGCGTATTTGTTTTCTTTTTCATTTTGGGGTGGAATTAATTAAGGATTCTGCATTCTTGTGCTCCTCTCCCCCTTTTCTCCTTTGCTGGCTTGGAAGCAGTTGTCTCTAAATTTTTAACATCTGTACTTCATCATATTATTTCTAATGTAATTGGAAGTTATTTTCCCCCAAACAATAGAGATTCAGAGGCAGTAGCAGAAGGAAGGGAACTTCTATCAAAGAGATGGCTTTTATAGGATTAAAAAAAATTTGGTTTGGTCCACATTGCAGATACTTAAACAGTATTTAGGCAAGTCAGTGCCTCTGTTCTTTGGAGAGGATGTTGCTACCAAGGGCATCAGTCAGTGAACAAGGTCACTGGGGCGTATGGATGGAAAGCAGAAAACCGAGTAAAGCAAACAGGCGCTCAGTTCCCACGTTCTCCAAGCCTCCAGTCACAGTGGAATCCGCTTCTTCCAATTCCTAATTTACTCAGTGCCCCACAATTAAGCCCTTAGTTGACTTCTGATCGTTTTAAATGTGTTTTCTCTCAGGAGCTTCTTGAAATTTGGAAACAGGTCCTGAACTTACGTGTTGTTGAAGATGCAGAGGCAGAAACTGTGGAATCAGAACCTGTTTGTCTTTCCCTTGAGAAGAGAATCATGAAGTGAAATTGTGGCTACGCGTCTTATGTAGCCCTGAGCAGAAGCCAGTTGTGGGTGTTGAGGCTTACAGAGGGAGCAGTCGCCTTGCGCTAAGATCTCTGCGTATATTCAGGGACTGGGCTTTACATTACTTTTATATACTCTGATGAGAATGGTGAAGGTTAGCGTTTTTAATGTGGTGGGCTAAAGTTAGAATCCTATTAATTGATTAATGAGGCTGAGGAGGGCCAATGTAAGATTAAATTTGTTGCTTATAGTGAGTTGGAGACTCTTTACGGTTATGGTGTTTTCCTGACATTCCATGCAAAGAAGTAAGGACTCTTGAGGTCAAATTGTTTTATTATAGCAATAGGGCCTGTCTTAACTAGAGAATTGCAAACCCTTAGCCCCAAGCCTTATCTTAAACCTCAAAGTTTGTAGAAGACATTACAGAGATGGTATGATTTCATGAAACATGATGCCATATTAACTGAAGCTGCGAATAAATTACCTCACTAGTCCCCCCTCCTGTTCCCTTTTTGTTCCCTTAGTATATAAATACGTTCCATGAAAATCTGGGAGGAAAGAAATCAGCTGTTTGATCTTCTCCCCTCTAGCTGCTGGCCTTGTAATAAGGATACCCATGGCTGTTTCTGATTTAAATCCAACTCAAAGCTTTGTTCCAAATCCTCATGTTAGACCCTTGGCAGGTGTTCTGTTCATACCTGTTGATTGCCTGAATTGAAACTGATTAACTCTCTTTAATGAGGAGCCTGGGTACCGGCAAGCATTTTCTTCTGGTGTTTTACATAAGAATATGTCTGCCCCCTGCCTTTGCAGTAATCATCTCTGTTGGATACACACTCTGAGGCCTGTGGTGGAGGTACAGTTTCTTGCCCCCCAAATATATTGGTAAAGTTCCATGCTTCTAATTAAACTTTCTTTTCTGAGAATGTTAAAGGGAATTGAATGCAAGATGGAGGTTTAGCCAACAATCTTATGAAAAGGAATGTCATTGAAGTGCTGCCACCTCTGCTCTCCAGACCCATGCTTTGGGGTGACATTGGTGTCTCAGAGTCACTGCTGTCAGCAGGATCCTCCAGGGTAGTAGGGTATTGTCTGATTTGTTTTGTCCACAAGCTATTCAGTCTCCTGGAAGAGTGACAGCAGATATACTCCTAGCTGAATAACAAGTAGGGGGCGGCAACAGGCTAACATTCTTGAGAATTTCTGCAGTCACCAGGCGTTCCACTGTGCCTGGGGCCCTGCTCAACCTGCAGCAGAACATTTAGAAAGACTACAGAAGCCCTGATTCCCATCCAAATGTATCAGAAGAGCTTGATTTTAGGACTGGCAGGCAGTTTAAAAATTTTCCCCTAAGAAGTGCCTTTGTGAATTGAGTGTGTATACAGCAGCAGCCCGTGCCCATCACTGGAATGGAAATGTGAAGAAATCAATTTGTTTCTGGCCAGAAAACACCTTCTCCTTAGATTTTTAAAATTAAGCTGGAAAATAAAAAGTACTATTTTTTTTTTTTTTTTTTTTTTAAAGAGCTAGTTTGAGTTAGAGGGTTAGGTTGTAAACCCAAGGAGAGATGATTAATTGATTGGGGCGGAATGAAATAGAATTTATTGGAAATTAATGAGATGCAAATTACTTAAAACCATCTATCTGAAATAATTGTATGAATCATACAGATATGAATAATCCTATATGGTTTTGATGGAGGACGGGGAGAGAAGTGAAGAGAGGGTGCCCTTGGCTGTGAAGAGGAAGCAGCTGGTGATGAGTGCCACCTGCCTTGCACTGTGTCCCAGGAGCTGGTGAGTCTGTGCCTCTTCCATTTCCTGATGTTCCCTGTGAATGCTGGGTGGAGAACCTGTGAAACAAGGAGGGTCCCAGATGTTCTTGGCAGGCAGCTGAGTGAATGGAGGAGCCCCAGGAAGTTACCCAGTGTGGGAAAGAAAGGGGAAATCACTGACAATAGCGTGTTTCCAGCAGAACTTCCTTAGAGATGTGCATTGAAATAAAGTCTTAGGCCTTACAGCCAACTGAATGGACCTCTCTATGACAACCTCTCAAATGCCTCTTAAAGCTGAGTCAATAGTCACCTGGAAAAGGGAGGTCAGACACATCTAGTTTTTCCCTGTCCATTTTGAAGTTATTCTTTATAATAATAAGATACAAAATTATTAACAAGCCTTAGGCCATGTAAGGCAAAGGTTTAACCTCACCTGTGGGCCATCAATTTATTGAACAGATCACTGGAGTCTCGGTATATGTCGAGTATACTATGTGTGGTTGCTTGTCTCTGATTAACAGACTTCCTCATCTTAAAAATGTTCCAGTCTTCATACAAAGCTTCATTTCATCAACCAATTACAAATCACGAAGTCTTTAAATCCATCTATAACCTGTCATCCTTGCTTCGAGATGTCCTGCGTTTTTGGGGCCAGATGGATATACGCCTTCCATGTATGAATTTATGTGTGTCATTCCTATCTCCCTAGAATGTGTAAAACCAAACTATAACCAAAACCCAGCAAGACCACTGGCTCAAGGCTACTTCTGTGTGGCTCTTTGGGCCATGGTAACACATACTCATTTGGCTCAGAATAAACCTCTCTCTTTTCTGTTGACAGAAGCAATGAATTTTCTACAGTTTTATTTTTGGATTCATTTAAATGATACAGGGGAGAGAAAGACAAAAGTAGAAAATCTCTTTTAAAAGTCTTATTCCCCAGATGAAAGCGCTGTTTGCCATTTTAAAAGATAGGGGATATTACATCATGTTTATTTATATGCGAGGATTGATCCAGTCGAGAGGGAGTAATTGGTGATACAAGAGAGCAGGACAAACTTTGCATCTTCTCCTTCGAGTAGGATGAGATCTAGCTGGACTATCTCTCTTGAGATAGGAGGATGCATCGTTCATCTATAGAGACAGGGGGTGTATGAGTCAGAGTGATGCTTATTAGATGCTGTAAAACAATCAGTTGTCCATTTCACAGTCCAGTGCACATCCTACAGCTCCCCTGGGCAGCACCCTTCCAGTGGTGATTCTAGAACTAGATCCCTTTCTGTGGTGTGGAGCTCCTATACTGAGTCCTCACTTACAGCCTCACAGATGGGAGAGAGTGTGTCAAGAATCACACGGGAGATTTTAGGGGCAGGTGTAGAAACGGCTTATATTACTTTCCCTTGCAGTTCTTCGCCCTAGCCCCATGATGAGAAAGTCTGCAAAATGCAATCTTCCTGTGTTCTCAGGGCGGAAAAAGAGAATTAATGAGCTTTAGCCAGTCCCTGTCACAGAAGGGAAGGCAGAACATGTGGAAGCAAATGGCTTCTTGTTAGGCAATACAGTTGTGGGAACATGTGGAAGTTCTCTTCGTTTCTCAGGGAAATAGGAAGCAAGGGAGTAAGGAGGCAGGAGAGCTACAGGTTTGAGGAGAGGGAATGATTTAAAGCAGTCAGCTGGGAGAATGCAGAGTGAATGGCTCGGGGAAGTGCGTTTAAGTGCTGGGGGGTTGGCTTGTGCCTGATGTTAGTCAGGGGGGCCACTGTTGGGGAGATGGACTGGGAGCTGAATCCCCTCAGTCACATATACCCTTGCCTGTCACTCTGGGTGACAGCCACTACCTTCAGACTGCTTAATTTCTGCTTCCTGATACCATGCGAATTCCTTTTTTGGCTAACTCATCCGAAGCCCAACAGGAAAAAGAATTCTGGGAAAGGCAGTCTCTGGCCTGTGTCAAGGTAACAACAAGGCACAATCCAATATACTCAGCTTTATTTTTCACCAAAGCACCTGTCTGTCACCGTCTGAAATATTATACATTTACTTTCCGTTGTTTTCTTCTTCTTATAAAATTTAACTCTATGAAGATAGTGACTTGCTTTGACCCTCTGCTATTATCCTCAGCACCAAGAACAATGTCTGGCATAGAAAGTATTTATTGAGTGAATGAATGGTTTTTGGACATACTTTCATACATCTTTCTATGAATATACACACACAACCACACACATGGATACAGGAACAAGATTTTACAAAAGTGAAATCACCCTCTATACTTACAGCTCCGTAGTGTTCATTTCCCTACATACTGCAAAGTCATAGACCTCTTTTAGTAGCAATGATTATTTTTTTAAAATTTCAGAATATTACAGGGGTATACACATTTGGGGTACACAGTTTGCCTTATACATTTTAGGTTAAAGTTATAAGTGCATTGAATGTGTGCATTGTACCCGTTAAATGTGAATTAACCCAACCCCTCATCCCTGCTTCCATCTACTTGATTCCCAGTGAGTTTTAACTCCTTTGTGTGTGTTAAGTATTAATCGACTGCTTCCAATTTAGTACTGAGTACATGTGGTGGTGGTTTTTTCTTTATTAAAATACTCCACTCAGAAGAATGGTCTCTAGGTCCATCCAGGTTGTTACAATAGAAACTACATCACCACATTTTTATGGCTGAGTAGTATTCCATGGTATACAAATACCACATTTTATTAATCCACTCACGTATTGATGGGCACTTGGGTTTTTCCACATCCTTGAAATTGTGAATTGTGTTGTCATCCACATTTGAGTGCAGATGTCTTTAGGATAAAACGTCCTTTTATCCTTTGGGTAAATTCATATACCTAGTAATGGAATTGCTAGGTTGAATGGTAGTCTAGTTTTAGTTCTCTGAGGTATCTCTATACTTTTTTCCATAGTGGTTGCACTAGTTTGCATTCCCACCAACAGTGATAAGTGTTCCTTTTTCTCTACGTCCATGCCAGCACCTGTTTTGGGATTTTTCCATAAAAGCCATTCTTAGATAGGTGTTATCTCATTGTGGTTTTGATGTGCATTTCCCTAATGATTAGAGATAGTGAGCACTTTTTCATGTGTTTTTGGCCATTAGACTATCTTCATTTGAAAGTTTCTGTTCATATGTTTTACCCACTTTTTTTTTTTTTTTTAGTTTTCACCTCATTTTGTTTATTTTTATTTTTTTAAATTTTTTATTGTGATTACCCACTTTTTAAATTTTTTTATTGTTAAATCATAGCTGTGTATATTAGTGCAATGAAGGGGTCCAATGTGCTGGTTTCATATACAATCTGAAATATTCTCATTTTTTTCTTATCATTTTGCTTGAGTTCTTTGTAGATTCTGGTTATCAGCCCTTTGTTGGGTATATAGTGTGAAAATATTTTCTCCCATTCTGTGGGTTGTCTATTTAGTCTATTGATTATGTCCTTGACTGTGGAGAAACTTTTTAATTTGATCAGGTCCCACTTGTTTATTTTTGTTGTTGCTGTGATTGCTTTTGAGGTCTTCTTCATAAAATCTTTACCAAGGCTGATATCAATAAGAGTTTTCACAACATTTTCTTTTAGGTTTCTTATAGTTTGCTGCATTATATTTAAATCATTACCCATTGTGAATTAATTTTTGTAGTAGTAAGGGGATGGGTATCTTGTTTCGGTCTTTCACATGTGGCCATTCATTTTCCAAGTACCATTTATTGAACAGAGATTCTTTTCCCCAGTGTAGGTTTTTTATCTGTTTTGTCAAAAGTCAGATGGGAATATGAGAATTGTTTCATCTCTGGGTTCTCAATTCTGATGCATAGATCTATGTCTCTGTTTTTGTGCCAGTACCATGCTGTTTTGGTTACTATAGCCTTGTAGTATAGCTTGAAGTCTGGTAAGGTGATGCCTCCTGCTTTGTTCTTATTATATAAGGTTGTGTTGTCTAGTTGAGGTCTTTTGTGGTTCCAGACAAAGCATAGAACTATTTTTTCTAGATCTGTGAAAAATTACATTGGTATTTTAATAGAGATTGTGTTGAATCTGTAAATCACTTTGTGTAGTATAACCTCTTTAAGAATGTTGATTCTGCCAATCCATGAGTGTGATATATATATTTCCCATCTGTTTACATCCTCTGCAATTTCTTTCCTCAGTGCTGTATGGTTTTCTATATAGAGGTCTTTCATTTCCTTAGTTAAATATGTTCCTAGGAATTTTATTTTCTTTGTTGCTGTGGAGAAAGGTATTGCTTCTTTGCTTTGATTCTCAGCTTGACCATTGTTGGCATATATGAAAGCTACTTATTTGTGTACATTTATTTTGCAACCTGAGATTTTACTGAATTTATCAATTCCAGGAGTCTCTTGTCTTTTTTTTTTTTTTTTTTTGCCAGCCTAATTATTACGTGTCGTGATGACTGTGTCTTTCTGATGAATCTCCCAGGAGTGCTATGTGCTTCTTGTACCCGGATATCTAGATTTCTAGTTAAGGCATGGGAAATTTTCCTAATAATTCTCTCAAATGAATTATCCAACCCATGTGAGTTTTCTTCTTCACCTGGTGATGCCTGATTCTTAATGTTTGATCTCTTTACGTAGTTCCACATTTCTTATAGGCCTTGTTCGTTCCTCCCATTTCTCTGTTCTTTCTCTTCAACTGACTTATTTAGCTTCAAATTCTGAGATTCTTTCTTCTGCCTGATCAAGCATATTCTTAAGGATTTCCACTGTGCTTTATAATTCCTAGAAAGACTTCTTCATTTCCAAAAGTTCTGCTTGGTTTTTCTTTAATACTTTAATTTCTTTAGTCATTTCCTGTGTTGTCTTTGTTGCTTCTTTCTGTTGGGTTTCCATTTTCTCTTGTATATCCATGAGCTTGCTTATAAACTGTTTAACATTCTTCATCTATCATTTTAATCTTTTCATTTAAGTTGGCATTCATCGGTAAGGAGTACTGGTTTTCTTTAGGGGGTGACCTTTCACTTTGTTTTTTCAGATTTCTTGAGTTTTTCTTCTGGTTCCTTCTCATCTGACCTCTTTGTTGAGAGCCAAGGGTGTTTGGGTTGGCTTATGGGCCTCTCTGAGATCCCAAAGTACACTTTTCCCCTAACTGTATTAGGGAGAAGAGTACTGGTCCTGTGTTGCCCATGAGCAAGTTTCTTTTTTTCCTGGGCAAGTTTAATGAACCTTTTGGGTTACCTCTGACCTGCTGTCTTCATCTCTTCCCAACAGAGTATAGTGAGTTAGGTCCCCCAGCTTACTCTTGATGGTGGTGGGTGGTACCTATGAGTGTGAATCAGCCATACCCTGTTTGCTTTATTTGGAAGATGCTTTAAAGAGCTGTATCATTGTTTTCCCAGTGTTTGGTTGATGTTTGTGAGAGTGAGCCACTTGCTGAGATGTTCTTTTATGTCCATGGTAGACTCTGGTCCAATTGGAGTATTTCAGTGCTTCAAGCTTTCAGAAGGACCCTCTACCTACCACGGAGTTTATTTTTTAAAATTCTTTATTAAATCGTAACTGTGTACATTAATGCATTTATGGGGTACAATGTGCTGGTTTGATATACAATGTGGAATGCTTACATCTAACTGGTTAATGTAACTGTCTCCTGGCTTACTTGTTGTGGCAAAAACATTAATACTGTATTCTTAATAGTATAGAAATGTATCATTGCATTATGCACATTAGGTTGGATCTGCCCCCAAACCCTTCCTCCTCCCCTCTCTCCTCCCCTCTCTCCTCCCCTCTCTCCTCCCCTCCCCTCTCTTTTCTCTTCCCTCCGTCTTTCTGGACTATAGTTATGTTTTACTATTCCTATGAATGTGCAGGTGATTATATATTGATTTCATAGTAGTATTGAATAAATTGGATACTTTTCTTTTCATTCTTGTGATACTTTACTAAGTAGATATGTTCCAGGGAGTTTCTTGATCTCCATCGAGGTGGCAGGAAGCGCACAGCAGTTGGTGGCTAGGTTGCTGAACCTGAGAGCCTTAGCAAAGCATCTGCAGGGCTCAGATAGATTTTGCTTTTCCAGCTACCAGGGGTCGGGAGGGGTGGGCCAGTGATAATGAGTGTCAGGACTAGCTCTTCAGACCTGCAAAGCGCTTCTCAGGGAAGGAGGCTGAATGCTTGTATGCTAAGACTCTAGGCTGGGTTCTTTCTGCTCTTACCCAGTTATACAGGTTTTCTGTGGGGAGGGGTGGGCATTCCTTCAAATGGCCACTCCTTAGACCCCCACATGCCCTGTGAAATTGAGTCAGTAGGTGGTATAAAGGGCAGAGATTAAACTCCCTGCCAGCAGGCGGTGCCTGTGGGAAGGAATAAGCTGTAGCTTTGGTAGGGTTGGCTCCAGTCCTTTAGCGCCCCAGGTGGTAGGTGGGGCCCTGGATCTTCCAAATGAGTCCTGAATCTGCTGCAGCCTAGATGGGTGGGGACTGCAGCTGGGAGGGCTAGGTTGGATGGACTTGCCCTCAGGTTCTACAGCAGCTGACCAGCCCCACCAGGGAGAGGCTGATAGGGTTCCACCTAGCCAGAAAGTCTGTTTATGGAGAGCAGTCTGTCTGTGACTCACAAACTAGAAGCCTTCAGTGGGCTCCACTCTTATCCCCACAGTGTCCCTCCAGTGACCACTGGCCAGCTGAGCTCCTCTGTGACTGTGCTGTGGGCTGGGAAGTTCCCTGACCAGGATCCCAGCCTGAGCTGGGAGTATAGCCTTCCCATAGGGGCAGGGGTTCCCGGTAAGCACATCACAGCCAGGATCCACACTACACTTGCTCCACTGATCTGCCCTTGTAGGCTCCCTCACTTCCCTAGACCAAGTAGGTCAATTCCAGATCATGCTGGGGAGAGGCATGCCCATTCTGAGTCACCCACAGGGCGCCCAGGCGGGTTTGATGTCAGCCTGCTGTAGGACGTACCTGGCTCCAAAGGGGCAGCTGGGCATGGAGGGCAGGAGTCAGAGTCTGAGCACAACTCCATCTGCTGCAGGACCCCAAGAGGAAAGTCCTGAGTCCCATGCTGTGTGGAAACCTTAGTGCTATGGCTCAGTGGTCTCTCTCTGTCTCCCTCAGATGCCATAGGTGGGGCAGGGCAGGGGCAGAAAACAGTCTGTATGAGAGAGTGGATGACAGGCTGGTCCAAAGGGTGTCTGCTCTCAATGCCCAGGCTCTAGAGTCACAGAAATTACCTGGGACCCACTGAATTCTGTGAATCCTATAGTCTGGACTGGAGTTGGGAAATATCTGTGTGGAAAGCAGCAGGGGGAACCTGGGCGTGAAGCCCCCTGGGGAGCACAAAGGCTCCTGGTGAACGAAGAAGCAACATGGTGCCTACGGGCCCAGCTTGGGTCTCTGGTGGGTTGGGGAGGGCCTCAGGGGCTAGGAGCCTTGTGCCCTGTCCACAAGCAGTCCCCAGCTCGCTGGTGGCAGCAGCCTCTGGGCTCATGCGAGCAGATAGTCTCTCCAGCAGCGTGGTAGCCCCCTCCTGTCAGAGACGTGAGAGAGAAGCCAACCATTGCACCTCCCCTTCTCCCTGGGATACAAGTGTCTCCCGAGTTGCCTTCTGGAGATATCCTACTCCTTTGCCCATGGAAGCTATAGGTTCTGGTACTTTCCCCTCAGAACTACACTCATTCTATGATTGTTTGTTAGTTTTTTCTTTTTCACCTAAAACCTTTTCTTCCTTCTGAGATGGTCTGGCACCTGTGTCTCTGGTCAGCCATCTTGTCCACAACTAACAATAACTATTAGACACTATCAAATTTTAAGATTGTTGTGAAGAATTTCTTCATGTCTGTTACAGCCTAATTAATTAATCATTACTGTAACTAATTACAGTAACATAATTAATTGGTCTCCAACTGGTAGACATTATCCTAATCTGGTTCTAGGTTGATAAGGTAGACTTGATGGAAATCATAGAAGGTTCTAAACTGGATTCTTTGAGATCAAATCAGCACAGTATGACCTATTCAGTGTGATATCAGATTTGTGAAACTCTGCAAATGTAACTTGGGCTTCATACTAGCCATACGGAGGAATGTTTTTCTAGGGGTTTCTGTGGTTTAGGGGCTATGTGAGTATCAGATCAGTATCAATTGCCAGAGTAGACAGAGAAAATGGGATGACTTATATTTACTTAGGAATACAGTCAGAAGCCATGAAACGCAGACCTTGGTGTGCTCAGGACTCAGAACCTCAGATGCCTGTGTGCTTTATTCCTATTTTCTTTATTCTTTCACTAATAGGATCTGAAAGGAAAGGGACAATAAAAGAGAAAGTGTATGGTAAAAGTGTTTCGAAGTAATCATTTGGAGCCCAGCTGTACACCGTCCTCCAGTGGATCTTAGGTCTGGAGGTTTAAATTGGGGAACTGGTTATATAGCTGAACTCAGGGAGGAAATAGGCACAGGGCTGTGAATTCAGGGCTGAGAAAGTGCAGAGTCTCTTTGTTGCTTGTCAGGATACCGTGGACATCTGTCAAAATCGAGAATTTACAGTGTATCTGAACCACCTAGTCCTCACTGCAGACCAATTAAATCAATTGTCTGGGAAGAGAGCCCAGACATGGGCCTTTGTGAAATCTGAATACGGGAAGCATCAAGTAGGTACGTTTCTTCCATTTCAGTCTGTGCTTTAAGTCTGGGAGTCTGCGGGCTGTGACTGCGTGGGACACAGGGAAGCTGGTTTTGGTGTCGGTGGTAACAGTGGTGGAGATCTGGCAGAGTCTCACCATTGGTCACTAGTTAGGACCCAAAGTCCCAGGACCCACAGCAAGCAAAGCTGCAGCCTGGAGGGTGCCTCCTGGGGAACAGACCCCCCGTGGAATGTGCCCCTGGGGCTGTTCTCTGGTCAGTGCTCACCTTGGTTTTGGTGATTCAGTCTTGGCTTACATGCCCTTTAGCCCTCTGTTTTCTGGTGGCTCAGGCTTCAATTTGCAAACGTTTCTAGCAAATAATACATTATGTGGAGTGTGCTTATTCCCTAGATGGAAGCCACTGAGAGATCTTATAATGAGTTCACAGAAATATTAATATTGGTATGTTCCACATTCAATTGCCCTAAGGCTTTGTTTCATTTTGTTTTCCCTAAGTAAGAAAAATATAATGATTATATACAGTTTGATCCCATTTTTATTAAAACTAAGATTAACAGAGTTAAAAACAATACTATATCTTGGTATTTTCATGAAAAAAGATATGAGATAAAACATGTCAGTTGTTAACATTTGGTATCTTGGCTGGGAAACGAGGCTGACATTGGCTAGGGGTGATTAACTGTATTTTGAATTTTTTAAATAGTAATAGAGAGCATATGATTTTGTAATGTTATATGTTAAAATATAAAATCACAGTGGTGTCAATCCTTGTGCTCAGTGCAAAACAATGAAGATGACCCTTGAAGGAAGATACTATAGAATCTTGCTACTGAAATCTCTATAAAATCAACAGTTGTTCATTGTGCCATGTGACATCTGTTTATTAGTTTCATTACTTCTTTTCGCTTTGTGTCTATTAACTTGTCTATCAGCTCTCATTTATCCATCCATCCATCCCTTTGTCTATATAAACCTCCTCTGTAAATTGTGTAGGGTAATGTAAAAAAAAAAACTTTAGTCTAAATACTGAGCATAAATTATCCATACAACTAAATACTAACTGAGACAGGGAGGATATATACAGAGAAGATGAATAGGGAGAAGAAAGAGGTCACAAATTCCTCCTGGGGGTGGAGGGGAGCGACTGTGAAAGCTGAACTTGGAAGGTTCCTGGTCATTTTTTTTTTTTTTAATTAAATCATAGCTGTGTACATTGATATGATCATGGGGCATCATACACTAGCTTCATAGACCGTTTGACACATTTTCATCACACTGGTTAACATAGCCTTTCTGGCATTTTCTTAGTTATTGTGCTAAGACATTTAGATTCCACATTTACTAAGTTTCACATACACCCTTGTGAGATGCACCACAGGTGTAATCCCACCAATCCCCCTCACTCTACCCATCTCCCCCCTCCCACCCCTCCCTTTCCTCCTGCCCCCTATTCTTTGGTTGTAACTGGGTTATAGCTTTCATGTGAAAGCGCTAAATTAGTTCCATAGTAGGGCTGAGTACATTGGGTACTTTTTCTTCTATTCTTGAGATACTTTGCTAAGAAGAATATGTTCCAGCTCCATCCATGTAAACATGAAAAATCACATTATAACAAAGATATTTGTACCAGAATGTTTATTGCAGACCTATTCATAATTGCTAAGTCATGGAAAAAGCCGAAGTGCCCATCGATCCACGAATGGATTAATAAATTGTGGTATATGTACACCATGGAATATTATGCAGCCTTAAAGAAAGATGGAGATTTTACCTGGTCATTATTTTGTGAGTCAAAATGCGCTGTGTGGAGGGGATGAAAGCTAGCTGCAGGAGGAGTGTGCTCACCTAGGGATCCTGTGGGGGCATACCCGTCCACTGCCGTGTTCCTGGGGCATGGTAAGTCTTCTTACTATTTCCATCTGAGAACCCACCAGGCTGGGTTTTGCATTCTCCTTTCCTCATTGTTTTTTAGGTAAATATAAATATAGATGAGATGAAATAACCTTGCTAGAAGCTGTTTCTCTGTATTTTACTTTTGCTCATTGGCCCATTTTCTTTGGGGGAAATTATTTATTAAAAAGGAAAAATTTAAAAATTCAATAAGGAATTTTGAAATGAAAACATCACATGTTGGTTAATTTTAATTATGGAATATTTCGAACATATGGTAGAGTTAAAAAGAAATGTACGTTCCATTTATCCATCACTAAGATGAAACAGATGTCAAACTGTTGAAGTTTATCTCTTTTTATTTTTAATTTTTTGGAGATAAGACATTACAGATGGATCAAAAACCTAACCCCACTTCCCTTCCTTTTTCTACTCCAAATGTTTGTTTTGTCTTTCCCAAGTGTTTTATTATGCATGTATGCATTCAGGAGTACTAGACTTTGGTTACTTGCTTTCTGCATCTCATACCATGTTTTTGATATCTGTTCATGTTAATTCACGCAGCTGTCTTTTTAATAGCTATGTGGAGTTTCAGTTTATCTGTTTTCTGGTTGATAGATGTTTAGGTTTTTCCATTTTTTTTCTGTTATAAACAGGTTAATGACTACAAAGAGCCTATTTCCTTGCAAATATTTGTGAACATTTTCCTAGGAGAGAAAATAGAAGTAGAATTTCTGGTTATTGTAGATTACATGTATTTATATCTCTCTATCTTCAACTTCCGTTAGATATTATACAGTTTCTCTTCAAAGAGGTTGAACCAATTTACACTCCCACCCACAGGATAAAAGATTTCTTGTTATGAACCTGGATAGCAGTTTGCCCTAAACAATGGTGAAATTGGCCAGATGTGTCTACCAGCAGGCACTTTTCGGGGAATTCTCATTTCCTAGGACATTCCATTTCCGAAGTGCCCAAAACATTCTGAGTATGATCTTAAAATGTTTCCTACTTCCAAATGTGTGCTTCCTTCCTACACTGGCTGGCTTCTTCCCTCTCCTCCTTTTCTCTTGAGTTCCCCTGCCTGTAAGCATCTTGTTCTGGACTCCCCACCTGCCTCTGCCGCCGAGTTCGCTATCTGTAGCCCGTGTGCCTCGTAATTCTAGCTTCTTGTTTTCCGTATCCTCTTCCTCACTGACTTAGACCCCCGATGCTTCTGTGCACCCCTCACCAGAACTTGATGCTATTACAGACCAGATTAAGAAAAAAAAATTCTTATTTTCCCACACATCAATCACGGGATTAATTAGACCTTTTAATATTTTTGCCAGTCTGAATGTAAGTTATATTTCATTTTGCAACTTTCATTTATTTATTTATTTTTATTAAATCATAGCTGTGTATGTTAATGCAACCATGGGGTACAATGTGCTGGTTTTATATACAATATTAAATGTTTTCATCAAACTGGTTAACATAGCCTTCATGGCATTTTCTTATTGTGTTAAGACATTTATTTTAATAGTTGGGTAGATCTTTCACTGAGTGGAATCTCTCTGATTGTTAGTGAGGATAATCCTTTTTTTACACCGTGCCCTTTTGGGTTTTGTCTTCTGTGATTCCTGGTGCTTATCAATTATACATTTTTTACCTTGGATTGTTTGTATTTTTCATACATTTTTATTGGGCCCATGTATTATTAATATACCCTCACAGGCTGTGACTTGCCTTTTGACTTTGTTGTATAAAGTAAAAAACTGTATTATCATAAAGCTTTTAATTTTAATGTTGTCAAATTAATAGTTTTGACTCGTGCTTTCTTTGAGAAACGAATTTGTGTCTCGAAGTCATAAATGTATTCTCCAAAGTCTTAAAGATTAGCTTTTTATGTTTAGAACATTATGTGGAATTAATTTTTATGCATGAGTTAGATCTCTACTTTTGTCTTTTGCAGTACGGATTGCCAAAATATACAGCACCATTTTTTTTTGAATAGTACATGTTTTCACCATTTGATTTATAAGTATCTGCTCTGTCACAGACAAGCTCCCATATGTATGTGGGCTCCCCGAGCCAATTGATATTGCTTAAATTAGTGTATAGTTTCATAGTAAGTTGATATCTATAAAAGAAACCCTTCTTTATACCTTTTTTAAAAAATGGTCTTGACCATTCTTGGCCTACTGAGTGAATGTGAGGATGCACTTGTCAAATATTCTGGAAAAGCCTATATTGGAATTTTGATTGAAATTATACTGAACATATATTAATAGATTTTCTAACATTAGACGCTTAAATTCCTGGGACGATTCTTATTTCATTACTTAGTATTACTGTTTTTCTATATTGCCGAATTCAGTTTGCACTCCCACCCACAGGATAAAAGAGTTGTTGTGATGAGACTGGGAAGTCGTTTGCCCTAAACATTGAGTGAAAAGTACCAGAATGTACCAGAGGTCCCACAGGAAGAAGGTACAGAGCCGAGCAAGAAGGAGTAAGGTTTCAGCAGAGATCAAACCCCGAGAAACTTGTCTTGTCAAGGATTTTTACTTCTATACTCACAAATAGCACTGCCTTTTCTTTCTTCTTCCGGCCTGATTTTGGATTGATATTTTCATTAAATGAGTTATAAAAGATAGTCCTCTTTTTCTGTTGTCTGGGGCAGAGGTAGGCAAGCTATGACTGGCTCACCAAATTTAGTGTTTTACTGAAAATACAATTTGTTGGAGCAGAAATAGAAAAAGAGTCAACTCAAAATAAGCAGAAGACAGGATATAATAAAAAGGACAGCCAAAATAGACGAAATCTCTAATTAATATAGAGAACACTAATACAGGCAAAAGTTAATTCTTGGATAATATTAATGAAGAAAAAAATCAAGTGCTAGCAAGAATAGCCACAAAAAATGAAAGAAAAAATAAGCATAATTAAGAATGGAAAAGAGGACATAATCCCATGGGAGGTTCAGGGATATAAAAATTATAATAGAAGGGCGGCATCTGTGGCTCAAGGAGTAGGGCACTGGCCCCATATACTGGGGATGGTGGGTTCAAGCCCGGCCCCCGCCAAAAATGCAAAAAAAAAAAAAAAAAAAAATTGTAATAGAATATACACAATGGTATATCACAATTAAAATTTGAACCTTGGATGAAATAGACATTTTACTGAGAAAGTAAAGATTACTGAAAGCACTCGCTTTGACTGTCCTATCAGCACGTTCAGTCTCTCTGAGCTCACTGGCTCGCGGGTAAGTGCAGGACTCTTGTTCTGATTAAGAGAGATTTCTTCTTGTCCGTGGATGTGAACCTGCCAGGATAGCATTGAAGGTGCGGGTGGCCATCTTGCAGTAATTTGGAGCCTGACAATGAAAACAACATACACTAGAAGTGAGCCAAGAAATGCAAAGAAACCAGCTCCTGGCAATGAATTAAACTGTACCAACTGCAACTTGTATTCCTGGACTTTATACTTAAATGAGACAATAAACAACTCTCCTCTCTTCCTCTCTAACACACACACACGTGCAAATAATTGGGATTTTTTTTTGTTTTGCTTTTTATTTCAAAATATTAAGGGGCACACATGTTTTGGTTACATGGGCCTCCGGTATAATTCTTGTGTCTGGGCTTTTGGCATGCCCATCAGCAGAATAGTGTCCATTGTAAACAGTGGGTGAGTTTGTATCCCACCCACACCCTCCTGCACTCCCCCCTTTCTGGTTCCCCATGTCCTTCATACTGCTGCGTGCCCGTGTGCTCCCATTGTTTTGCTCCCAGTTATTACTAACAACATACGGTATTTGGTTTTCCCTGCCTGAGATACTTCACCTGGAATAATGGTCTCCAATTCCAAACATGTTGCTGCAAATGACATTATTTCATTTCTTCTTATGGCCGAATGTAGTCCATGTATTTCTACACCATGTTTTCTTTATTCTGCTTCTGAACTGAAGGGCATTTAGGTTGATTCCACAACTTTGCAATTGTGAATTGTGCTGTGATAAACTTTCAGATGCAGATTCTTTTTGGTCAAATGACTTCCCATCCTTTGCATCGATAACCACTAACGGCATTGCTGGTAGGTCCACTTTTAGTTCTTTGAGGAATCTCACACTGTTTCCCATAGAAGTTATACTAATTTGTATTCCCGCCCACAGCGTATAAGTGTGTTCCTTTCTCTCAGTATCCACACCAGCGTCTGTTGTTTCTGAGTTTTTAATAATGGCCATTCTCATGGAGGTAAAGTAGTATCTCATTGTAGGTTTAATGTGGATTTCTCTGACGATCAGTGATGGTGGGCGTTCATTTGTCTATTCTTTCAAAAAAGTTCCGTTCATGTCTCTTGCCCTTTTTTGATTTTTTTTTTTTTTTCTTGCTGCTTTGCTTGTGTTCTTTGCAGACTCTGGCTATCAGCCCTTTGCTGGCGATACAGTTAGGGAATATTTTCTCCCTTTCCGTAGGATGTCTGTTCACTCTGTTGATTATTCCGTTTGCTCTGCAGAAGCCTTTGAATTTAATTATGTCTATTGATTTATTTTTGTTGTTACTGTCTTTACCTCTGGGGTCTTAGTCATAAGTTTTTTACCGAGGAGGCTGATGGCGAGGGAGTTTTTCCTACATTTTCTTCTTGGCTTGTGAACACGCAGGTGTTCTCCGTTAGCTTGAGAGCCTGCTGACTAGCAGAGGTGCGAGGGAAGGAGAAACAAACCCCCACCTGCCCTTTCCACGGGGCTTCGAGTTTCTCGGGTGTTGATTTCTGCTGAAACCTTGGTCTTATTCTGCTCTGCCACTTCTTCCTATGGAATCTCTGGTAGATTCTCCCACTTTTAGCTCAGAATTACACCTGAGCTACATTGTTTTTTTTTTTTTTTTCTATCAAAACGTTTCTGTTTTTCTGAGACAATGTGGCAACTGATGTCTCTTGTCAGTCTTCTCGTCCTACCATCTCTACTGTTTCTTTTTTAAACCAATTCGAAGTGAGTTTTCCTCGACCTGCAACTGAAAGAGGATTCTAACCTCTTCATTTGATAGGCAAGAAAATTCAAACTCAAAGAGAGGAAGTGACTTGGTCAAGATCACTCAGTGGGTAGATTGGTGACAGAATGAGGTCTGAGACCCAGGTCCTGGTTCTGGCCATGATTTTTACCATAGCCTTACATGAGCACGTGTGTAAGTGGTTTTGAATGCTAAAAAGATGGAAAATATTGACGAGGAGTAGTTACAGGGTGTGATTGGGGGACATTATGAATGGGTGGTGAAATTAACTATCAAATATATTAGGATGTTGGAATCAAAACAGTATTTTAGAAATAAGTAAAGCATCAGACTTGTAATAAAACAGACTCACAAGTACAAAGGTGGTGAAAAAATACATAGATTAGTTAACTACAGCAGTAGATATAAAAGAGTAAATGTCTTGTTTGCAAAATATAGAACACAGGAAACATAATGTTTGCACATTAGGAAGTAGACTACCTAGTATTATGGGTGTGACCAAAGAAGTACTGTTATGGTGACAAATGTGATCATGGAATTAGAAACTGTGGAACTATCCCTCTAACAGGTCCACCTTCCTAGCACACACACGCACACACATAACATGGATGGGCACACATACACAAAAGATTATGATTATTATATGAGACAGAGTCTCCCTCTGTTGCCCTTGGTAGAGTGCTGTGGTGTCATAGGGCACAGCGACCTCAAACTCTTGGACCTCAGCCTCCTGAGTAGCTGGGACTACAGGCGACCCCCCCACCCCCAACGTCCAGCTGTTTTTAGAGACTGGGGTCTCTTGCTTTTGCTCAGGTTGGCCTCGAACTCCTGAGCTCAAGCAATTCACCATCCTTGACCTTTCAGAGTGCTAAGATGACAGGAGTGAACCACCATGCCTGGCCAACGAGAGATTATTCTTAAAGAAAACTCACAGGAAATCCAAATAGGCTTAAACGAGAGAACAAAGAAAGGAGAGTGGGGTTGATCATATGTAAATATATAAAACTATTTAGAAATCATAAAGTAACTACTGTAAAAGTATAAAATATGTTCTATTGTTTTACCTTGATAGGCAGGTAGAAATTAGGCTCAAAGTTAGAATTCTCAGACTCTTAGGACTTCCCTGCCAGAATGTGGCAGCCTGGCCCCCGACCCTTGGGCCTTGGCTCCCTGGTCCCCAGCATCACCCAGGCCATAGTGCATGCCCTGTGCTGCTTCACCTCCAGCTCTGTCTTGCATGACGAGGGCCCGTGGCTTGCATGTGCAAGCCCCCAGGCTTATGCACATTCTAAGCTCTGGCTTTGGACCTGCGGTTGTGCATCCTGGAGGAGAGGCCAAGGAGAACAGGCCTGAAGAAGAGGTCTGCGTGGTCTCTGGAAGCAGCCCGAGGCAGAAGGAGGCCTGGATCCAATATGCAAGAGAGGTGGTCGTGCATGAAGGGGTCGTAGGCCCTCGAGTGCTCCCCTTGGCGTGTGGCCTCTGGTGCTGAGGACAAGGGCATGACCAGAAGATGATCTTGCCCGATTCTTAGGGTAGTTCTGGCTCTGCCTCCTCTACTCCACCACTGTCCAGCTTTGTGAGACCTGTTCAGGTGTGGCACACTTAGCACTTGTCAATTGAACTGGAGTTGGACCCACAGCCTGCTGTTATAGGTCAACTGCTTTTCTATATTCTTAAGGGCCCCTAAAGAGGTGGAGGAGGGGGGGAAGGCAGAATGAAGTCGCTGCTGCTCCTGCTGCTTTTTGTTTGCTATAATCGCTTCTCTTTCTGAAATAGATATTGATTGTTAAACTGCTGGACTGGAGCATCCTTCCCGAGTCTCCTCCTCTCATTCCATTTCACCTGACTACTCCGGCCATTGGCTAATTTGGTCTGCCTCATCCTCACCTTTGAACTCTTCTCGCCTTTCTGTCCGCACCCTGTCCCCCAGGTGTATGTTCTCTGTATCTTTGGTACCGCTCTCGGATGGCAGAAGCAGCTCTGCCTTTCTTTGGATTGAGTGCTCTCTGCACTGTCCCACCTCCTTGGCCTGCTCAGAGGAGTCCCTGGGCATCATTCTGCAGCCTTTCCAGTCCCCACCGCCCGAGCCCTCCACAGCCCCACCCCGCTCCACCAGGTCTCGCCAGCTTTTAGTTTGGGTCGGTCTCCTCAGTGGAGCACAAGCTAAGGATTTACAGCTGTCAGCATAGGCACAAAGCAAGGACATGAGAGGTCATCTCTGACGTCACATAAGCCTTCCTCAGCCCACATCTCACACTTCACGGGATGGTAGCTGAGCCTCACTGACGCTGTGCTCACTCAGCCCGTCAGTGACATGGCTGGGAGGACCCGGGCCTTCCCATCTGCCACGTGACTCCCAGCCCCATAGCCAAGGTTCCCTCTTTGCCGCCAACCTGTCATCTTGGAAATACCAAGATGTAGGAACACGTCTTCCCACTACTGTTTGTCTCTTCTAGGTTCTCCACAGCGCAGGTTTTCCTCATCTGTGTTACTCTCCTGCGTGTAATATTTTCTGCTTTGTGCCCTAAAACAGACCTGTTGCTCAGTTCATATATATATATATATATATATATATTTTTTTTTTTTTTTTTTTGAGACAGAGTCTCACTGTGTCACCCTGGGTAGAATTGCTGTGGCGTCACAGCTCACAGAAACCCGAACTCTTGGGCTCAAGTGATTCTCTTACCTCAGCCTCCCAAGTAGCTGGGACTACAGGTGCCCACCACAACGCCTGGCTATTTTTTTTTGGTTGTAGTTGTCGTCGTTGTTTGGAAGGCCTGGGTTGGATTCGAACCCGCCAGCTCTGGTGTACATGGCTGGCGCCCTAACCACTGAGCTACAGGCGCCGACCCCCTCAGTTCATATTTGATTCTTTTTTTTCTCAGGTTCAAGCATCTGAGAAGAAAAAAAAAAGGTAATTTAAAAAATTTTTAAAATTTCAGCAGACCGTCTGTGAGTCCAGGATGGGGACCCTAAGTAAACCCTATAGGGTTTCTAAGCTCTTCACTTTTTGTTGGCCTTAGAAAGTGGAAACATGGTGAAAAGTATAAATAGGAGTTTATTCTTCCAGTTCATTCTCTAACAAATTAAATAAAGCTGAGATCATCTAAGAACAATGATGTTGTTTGCGTACCTTTCCCCAGCACTGCAACACACACACACACACACACAGATGAACTGGGGAGAAATGACTTGTAATCTTTTTCTGAACAATTAGAAATTCTTTGCCAAGAATCACCTGTTCCAGGACTAAAAATAATTCACAGGACATAGATAATAGCTTCTAAAAAAAATTTGGTTTCATATCGCAATATGAAATATTGCACGTGTGTTGCAATATTAGAGCATGCAAAAAATTCTCAGTATTTAATGACTTTAATGGGTCATTTATTCCGATCAACTAATTAGAAGTTTTTTTCCCTTCTATGTGACTCAGTAGTGATTGCCTATGTTTCATGAACTTGATGAGATTTATTTCTGTCCTCATGGGACATGCAGTCTGGTTCCTTCATATCTCATTGTCCTTTTCAGATATATAACACATATTGAACAAATAAAATCAGTAAACATTTAACAAATGGTGCTGGGTGAACTGGCTGGGAACCTGTAGAAGACTGAAACTGGACCCACACCTTTCACCATTAACTAAGATAGACTTTCACTGGATTAAAGATTTAAACTTAAGACATGAAACTATAAAAATACTAGAAGAGAGTGCAGGGAAATCCCTTGAAGAAATCGGTCTGGGCGAGCATTTTATGAGGAGGACCCCCCTGGGCAATTGAAGCAGCTTCAAAAATACACTACTGGGACCTGATCAAACTAAAAAGCTTCTGCACAGCCAAGAACACAGTAAGTAAAGCAAGCAAACAGCCCTCAGAATGGGAGAAGAT
>CAUYPK010080407.1:0-58396 GCA_963574355.1 Loris lydekkerianus
AGAAAAAGTATCCAATGTACTCAGCCCTACTATGAAGCTAAACTATAGCTTTCACATGAAGGCTATAACCCAACTATACCATAAGACTATGAGGAAAGGACCAAGGAAGGGGAAGGGAGGGGGGAGGTTTGGGTGGAGGGAGTGTAATGGGTCAGGCCACATCTATGGTGCATATTTTTATCTATTAAAAAAAAAAATACCAAATTTACAGGAATACACAAGAATGTAAAATGGAAGAAAAGAGCAACATCTTTCTGTACACCAATTAATCAACTATTATTAATAGTTGATAATCTATTGTGAGAAAGATGCTGTATTAGATCTAGAAATAGATGTGCTTGGATGTGTTTAATTTATTTGGTCCAAAATTATTTTATTAAATAGAGATCTTTTACTCAAACAGTGCTATGCTTATTTTTGCATGTTTATTTAAATCTCTGTGTAATTATTTTTCTGTTGTGAGTTTAGACTATCATTGCTCCCTTAACAGCATGGACCAGGCCTAGGGAGGAAGTGATAAAGAAACTTCTTTGTCTTACCAAAGGATAGATAATTATTTACTTAGTTTTTCATCCTTGGGTACAGTATCATCCTGTTTTTTGTTTTCATTGTTTTGCCACAGTAGATAGTCTGTCTCTCTTCTTATCAATCCAGATATGTCTTGATGTTGGAAAGATTTGAAATTTGCTTTATCTTACTTCCTATTCAAAAAGAAAAGCAAATAAAGAAAGAAAGGAAGCTATATATGCCATTTACCTACATTCAAGGAACTTCTGTCCAAAGTAAAGGAAATTTCTCAGGTATTTTTCGTACACTTAATACTTTATATTTAAATTTAAAATTATTCTTTAAAGGTGGCTAACAAAGTTACGGAAATACCGTAAGTACCTTGGTTATTGGGTGTCAATGCCAAGCAAATGATCTGAGAATATGAGGATGGATAACCTTCCTTTTAAATCCATGAATTCAAGGTATGATAGAAAATAGGACCTTCATTTGTCCCCCTCTAAAAGGTGCAGAGTAAGTGTTATTACCAGATACTTAATGTCTTCCAACTTAGGAATTCAAGAAAAATGGAGGGAACTATTTTCAGAAACTACAAAGGATTTCCAGAAAGCAGTTATCACATGCTCAAAAAGTATTATTTTAGCTATTATTATGTACATAATTCTACATGTACAGGCATTTTATAAGAGTTAGCATTATTATTATTTTTTTTTTTGGACAGGAAAAATTTTTGTGAAATCTAAATATTCAGTTATAGGATACTAGATAAACACAATGTATACAATAATACATGGCCTCAGTGGATATCAAATCATGAAGAATGAAGTTATTGACACCATGAAAATAAAAAAGTATTTGATGGAAGGTGAGAAAACTTTCCTGAAAGTAGATTTTTCTGGCTAGTGTGTCCTGGCCATCAGTGTTTTAATAGTTATTTGGTTTAAGTCAGGCTGCTGAATTACACTGTTAAAAAATGAGTGTTTCAAGATATGAACCTCTTCCAGAAAAGAAATTAATCATACTTGTTTTCTAATTTAAAAATTGATCATACACGTAGTGGATAAATGTAAATTGAGGAACTGTTTGCTTATTTTGTACTGGACTACTGGTGCATCTTTAGTTGAAGAGTTTGAATTAAAGGGCAGACATTGACTGTAAAAGGTGAGAAATTAAACTGATGCATAGTGGCCAGAGGAAAATATAGAAGCAAATATGTCAATCAGGGCTTCAATTAGCCTAAATGAATGCTGAGTGGAGAGACCAAGTGTTGGCAAAGGGAAACAAAATTTATTTCACCCATAGATTAGGAGACTCAGGGAAAATGGACGTCATAGTCTACAAGTGAGAAATGATTGTTTTCTACTCTCTACACCAGAGCAAATTTTCAAATTCAGTTTTATTGGTATGCAAAAGGCACCAGCCTTGGAGTTTGGCTGACTTTTATTTGTATTCCAACTCTGCCACTTATAAACTATATGATCCTGGCCGTGTTAAATAGCCCTTCTGAGCCATGTTTTCTTATCTGAAATATAAAGGTGGAAATGTCCACTGAATGATTGTTATCAAGGTTAAATGATGCTATTTGAGTTATTTCTCAAAATTTTCAGTACAAAGTTGCTTTCTTTTATTTTTCAATGAATTTAAGTGTACTATCTTCTGATGTTAAAGCAGGATCTTCTGAAGAAATCTGGTTCATCATCTGTTCTCTTGAAACAGAAGAGACAGTAAACATGATAACAGAACTTAAAGAAATGAAACAACAGGTTTCAACCTTCAACAACAGGTTCAACCTAGCAGAGGAAAGACACTCTGAGCTCGAAGGCAAGGCTGGCATACTAATCCAATCAGTAAAATAAGTGTCAGCTAATGCAGAAAAATCAAAATCATTCCATGTATCTTTTCAGATCACAATAGAATAAAATCAGAAATCCATTATAAGTAAAAAATTCAAGCAAAAATTCAAAAATACACAGTCTTGGAAATTAAACAACCTGCTGTTGAATGATTCTTGGGTAAATGTTAGAATTAAGGTGGAAATTGAAACATTCTTTAAACCAAGTGACAAAGGGGACACAAGCTTTCAAAAACCTATGGGGCACAGGAAAAGCAGTCCTAAGGGTAAAATTTATACTCTTAAATACTTGCATTGAAAATACAGAAAGATTACAAATTAACAACCTAATATAACATCTAAAGGAACTAGAAACATAAGAACGAACTAAACCTAAAGGCAGCAAAAGAAAAGAATTAGCAAAACTCAGAGCAGAACAAATGAAATGGAAATCAAAAACCAACCAAACAAAAATAATACAAAAGCATAAATGAAATAAAAAGTTATTTCTTGAAAAGATAAACAAAATTTATAGACCATTAAGCAGATTAACTAGAAATAAAAGACAAAGGACTCAAATACTCTCAATCAGAAATGAAAAAGAAGAAAATACAATACACAGACATAAAAAATATCATCTGTGAATGCTATAAGAAAACTCTACATGAACTAAAAAACTTAGAGAAAATGGCCAAATTTCTAAAAACATATAGTCTTTCAAGTAAATGAGGAAGAAATAGAAATTCTACACAGACCAATAATGAGCAGCAAGATTGAAACACTAATAAAAATATCTCCCAACAATAACAACAACAACAACAAAGACCTTGAACCAGATGATTCACAGCCAAATCCTATCACACTTATAAAGAATAACTAGTACCTAGCCTACAGTAAGTATTTTATAACATTGAAAAGGAGGGTATATTTCATAACTCATTCTATGAATACAGTGTGCATCACCCTGATACCAAAGCCAGGAAAGAGCTCAATGAAAAAGAAAACTACAGACCAATATTCTTGATGAACATAAATGGAAAAATCCTGAAAAAAAAAAAAAAATACTAGAAGACCCCCAAAAATAGCACATAGAAAAGATAACCCACCTGGACCAAGTGGGCTTTATTGCCAGGATGCAAGGATGGTTCAACATGTATAAAGCAGTACCTGTGATTCACCTCACTGACAGAAGGAAAAACAAAGGCCATATGATTATCTCAGGAGATGCAGAAAAAGCATTTGATAAAATCCAGCACTCTTTCATGGTTAAAAAAAAAAAAAAAAATCTTAGAAAACAAGGCATAGAAGGAACATACCTCAAAATCATAAAATCCATATATGACAAATCAATAGCTAACAACATATTGAATAGGGAAAAGTTGAAAGCATTCCCTCTAAAAACTGGAACAAGATAAGAGTGCCCACTGTCCCCATTTCCAGTCAACATAGTATTGAAAGTCCTAGTCAAGGCAATCTGGCAAGAGAAAGAAATAAAGGACATCTGAATCAGGAAAGAAAAGATCAAACTATCTCTGTTTGCTGATGATATGATCTATCTAGGAAACACTGCAGGCCAGGCACATGGGCTCATACCTGTAATCCCAGCACTTTGGTAGGCTGAGGTGGGTGGCTCACTTGAGCTCAGAATTTCAAGACCAGCCTGAGCAAGAACAAGACCCTGCCTCTACTAAAAATAGACTATATAATAAACAATAATAATTTTCAAATTATTTTTGTGGTCTTTAGTTAATTAGGAACTATGAATAACATAGGTCAATTTTTAAAAATCGATATTATGTAGGTCACTACAAAAGTTTTGAGACAGACTATGTTATGGTCCATTATTTCAATTCCAAGTAACACAGTTGACAGTGTCCTTGCTGATTCAGCCAGGCAAGTTTCAACTTGCTCAACTTATCAGTGTTGCTGGGAGGGTTTCATTTGTTTCTGTCTGTGCAGCTTTTACATTTCTTGATTTTTGTGTATCTCAAAACATTTGTAATGACCCAAGTAGTTAAAACTACTGTTAAATAATAATATAAATAATTAATCAAAAGCCATGATTGTGAGTCTGCTTAGAATTACTGTTTTGGTCACTATTTGGTAGCTCAAACAAAATCAGTTCAGAGGCAGGTGGTTATGTTATTCTAATCTCTATTTTGGAAACAATTAGATTTTAGTTACATTAAATTGGTGGGAATGGGAAGCATAATTTTAAATCCCTATTTTTGGCAGACAACCTTCATTGATCATTTTGTGAAATATTGTTCTAGTTGGCAGAGTCTCACACTAGCAGAACCAAAGCAAAAATGTGGAGTGGTAATTTTAGGTGAAAAATACTTTGTTATCCCTGAGTAGATGTGCTAAGTCATAATTTGAATTTAAAGGATAATCATGTCTATATCTGCCACCATCATTGTTTAAATATTGAAAGTAAACAATTTTTCAGATTTTCTTTAGTGGCTATCTTAATAAAATTGCTTTTTAAATCAATACCAATTATTTTATCTTATCAGTTCTTTCATTTCTTTGAATAATTTGAAATAAAATTACTGTTTGGAAAATATGTAATGGAACATATATTATAAATATAGATTAAATATATATATGTGTGTGTGCATACAAGTGTTTGTTCTTTATATTATTGAAATGGGAACACACTCCTTACAAAAGAATAGGAGAAAGGACTTTATCTTACAATAACACTATGAAGTAGGAAGAAATCTATCCTTCTTTGGGGCACTACGATGATTCAGACAGAAAAATAAAGTATTTATTGACTTTTGCCATAGCACATTCCATTCTAATCATAATTAAGTGATTGATAAACTTACATTTAATAAAATTTATAAAACATTTCTTTCATTGCATAGAAACTAATTCAGGGCTATAATTCATAGAGTTACTCTTTGGAGAGAAGATCTGCAAAGAGTAACTCTATGTTCATCGAATTTTTATTTTTTCTGAAAATATTTTCCAAATTGCAGCATATTGGAATAGAGAACAAAGGTCTTGCTCAATGCAGCAAACAAATTGGAGTTCTGGGATAGCACCAAATATCTTTGAATGCTTTTTATGTTTTTTGTAAACTTGTCAAGAATTCCACATTAATACTGGAAATCTGAAAAGATGAGATTTCAGATGCTGCACAACACTATGAAAATATTGAGGTTTAAATTAAGTTGGAGGAGAAATATTTTGGTAAATATTATAGGATTTTATCTGAGACCACAGTAAGATCAAATAAAATATGCTCACCATAAAAACCAAGCTTCAAAACAATCTAAGTTATCTATTGATAATTTAACTTTTTGGAAAAATAAAACACTAACACTTTTTAGAGGGAAAGGCCTAATTTAGAGGCACTGCCTCGTATCATCAACAGTATGTGGTCGACGATAAAAACTTACCACAAATGCAGATAATAAGGAAAAAAGTGACCAATAACCAAGAAAGAAAGTAATTCTGTTCTTAAAAAGGACAGAAAAATAGTACAAAATAATAGAAACAATGGGTAAGGACTTCATAATTCCTGTGATTAATATATTGTTTAAAAAGGACAAAAGTAACATAAAGAATGAATAACATAAAATTTTAAAAGAGTTTTAATATCAGTTAAGTAATTAATAGCTTATTCCAGAAATGCCATTAAGTATTTGAAATTAAAAACTTACTGAATAGGGTTAAAGACATGCTGTACATAACAAAAGAAGAAAGTCAGGAAGTCAAAGACAGGACAGTAAAGAGTTATACAATCTAAAGCATAGAAAAGAAAAAATGTGAAAAGAAAAGACAATGAATAACAGACCTAAGAGAAGTGCTCAAAATGTCTAACATACAATTAAAATATAGAAAAAAAAGAAAAAGCACAATTTGAGGAAAAAATGGCAAAGAATTTTCCCAATTTAAAGAAAAACAACTCATATTTTCAAATAGGCTTATGAAGACTTTGTAGGATAAAAACAAAGTAAGCCACATCTTGGCATGTTATAGTTAAGTCAATGATAATAATAAGTAAAGAGAAAAATCTTAAAAACAGTAAAAAAAATGATATTTTACCTTTGAAAGAACATCAACAGACTTACAGCGGATATTTATTTATTTATTTTGAGATAGAGTCTCACTATGTCACACTCAGTAGAGTGCTGTGGTGTCACACCTCACAGCAACCTCTAACTCTTAGGCTTAAGCAATTCTCTTGCCTCAGCCTCCCAAGTAGCTGGGACTATATGTGCCCACGACAACACCCAGCTTTGACAGAGGACTTTTAAATAGCAACTAGGATCAGCAGAGTACACAATAGAATGACAATTTTTTAAGTGTGAAAAGAAAAACGCCAACTTGCCATCTAAGAATTCTATATCCAGTAAAAGTATTTCTTTAAATGTTAAGGCAACGTAGTCTTTTGATACCCAAACAAAACAAAACACAAAACACATGCAAACATATCTTCCTTGATTCTTCTGGTTTAATTTGTTTCAAGTAATCTGCACTGAAACAAACACTAAATTTTTATAGGCTGAAGCAAAGTAATCTCAGACAGAAACACACAATTGTAGAAATAAATGAAAGCACACCAAAAAAATACAAATGAATAAAGAGAGTCAAAACAACAATATTAATGGTGTGGGGGTTTTATATAATGTGTAAGAAAAACATGTATAAAAATAATACCA
The DNA here is from genome assembly GCA_963574355.1 of Loris lydekkerianus. NCBI lineage: Eukaryota > Metazoa > Chordata > Mammalia > Primates > Lorisidae > Loris > Loris lydekkerianus. The sequence goes on from CAUYPK010080407.1 coordinate 7,015, forward strand.
CAGGGAGTAAAATACATAGAGTTAAAGATTTATAAGTATCTTAAATTCTTTGGAAAATGGTAAAATTATTAAAGTAAAAACAAAATTTAAAACAAAAAATGAATTAAAAGAGTTTCAATGGCCTCATCCAACTCAAATAGCTCTTTCTTTCCTTTCTGAGTCAATATTAACAAAGCACTTAAATATTCCTAATTTTGTGGCCATTCTAGAATTTAGTTAGATGAACTTTTAAAATTAAATACTTTAATGACATTCATATGTTGAAGAAATTTACCATAACCAAACCAGCTCTTCAAGGTATTCTCAGACCTATCCTCGAAAATGACCAGCCCAATCCTCTATCACAAAAGTAAACTCACTCAGAAATTTTGATCAAATTCCAACTTCCACAGTGGCAAAAGGATTAATAATGTCCACTGGACTTTTGAAAAACTCGATACCCAAAATTTTACTAGAGTTATCAATATTCTCCATTAATGTGAACGGCTTAAACTGTCCTCTAAAGAGGCACAGGTCAGCTAACTGGATACAAAAAGTCAGGCCAGACATTTGCTGCATACAAGAGTCACATCTTACCTTAAAAGACATATATAGACTCTGGGTGAAAGGATAGTCATCCATATTTCAGGCAAATGGTAATCAGAAAAAAGCAGATGTTGCAATTCTATTTGCAGATACAATAGGCTTTAAAGCAACAAAAGTAAGGAAGGATAAGAATGGTCACTTCATATTTGTTAAGGGTAATACTCAATATGATGAGATTTCAATTATTAATATCTATGCACCCAGCCAGAATGCACCTCAATTTATAAGAGAAACTCTAACAGACATGAGCAACTTGATTTCCTCCAGCTCCATAATACTTGGAGATTTTAAACCTCCTTTGACAGTGTTGGATCGATCCTCCAACAAGAAGTTGAGCAAAGAAATTTTAGATTTAAACCTAACCATCCAATATTTGGATTTAGCAGACATCTACTGAACATTTCATCCCAACAAAATTGAATACACATACTTCTCCTCAGCCCACGGAACATACTCCAAAATAGATCACACCTTAGGTCATAAGTCTAACCTCAGTAAATTGAAAGGAATAGAAATTATTCCTTGCATCTTCTCGGACCACCATGGAATAAAAGTTGAACTCAGTAGCAACAGGAATCTGCATACTCATACAAAAACATGCAAGTTAAATAACCTTATGCTGAATGATAGATGGGTCAGAGATCAGATAGAAGGACATTGCCAAATTTTTGGAACAAAATGACAATGAAGACACAAATGATCAGAACTCCTGGGATACTGCAAAGGCAGTCCTAAGAGGGAAATTTATAGCACTGTAAGCCTTCCTCAAGAAAATGGAAAGAGAGGAAGTTAACAACTAACTGGGACATCTCAACCAACTGGAAAAAAAAGAACATTTCAACCCCAAACACAGCAGAAGAAAACAAATAACCAAAATGAGAGCAGAATTAAATAAGATTGAAAACAAAAGGATTATACAACAGATCAATAAATCAAAAAGTTGTTTTTTTGAAAAGGTCAATAAAATAGATAAACCTTTGACTAATCTAACCAGGAAAAAAAGAGTAAAATCTCTAATCTCATCAATCGGAAATGACAAAGGCGAAATAACAACAGACTCCTCAGAAATTCAAAAAATCCTTAATGACTATTATAAGAAACTTTATTCTCAGAAATAGAAAAATCTGAAGGAAATTGCCCAATACTTGGAAGCATGTCACCTTCCAAGACTTAGCCAGAATCAAGTGGAAATGTTGAACATGCCAATATCAAGGTCTGAAATAGCATCAACCATACAAAAATCTCCCTAAAAAGAAAAGCCCAGGATCAGATGGCTTCATGTTGGAATTCTACCAAACCTTTAAAGAGGAATTAGTACCTATACTACTCAACCTGTTCCAAAAGGTACAAAAAGAAGGAAGACTACCCAACATGTTCTACAAAGCAAACATCACCCTGATCCCCAAACCAAAAAAGACCCAACAAGAAAAGAAAATTATAGACCAATATCACTAATGAATATAGATGCAAAAATATTCAACAAGATCCTAAATAACAGAATCCAGCAACACATCAAACAAATTATACATCATGACCAAGTCAGTTTTATCCCAGGATCTCAAGGCTGGTTCAATATAAGTAAATCTATAAATATAATTCAGCACATAAACAAATTAAAAACCAAAGACCATATGATTCTCTCAATTGATGCAGAAAAATCTTTTGATAATATCCAGCATCCCTTCATAATCAGAACTTTTAAGAAAATTGGTATAGAAGGGACATTTCTTAAACTGATAGAGGCCATCTACAGCAAACCCACAGCCAATATTGTATTGAATGGAGTTAACTTGAAATCATTTCCACTCAGATCAGGGACCAGACAGGGCTGTCTATTGCCTCCATTGCTCTTTAACATGGTATTGGAAGTTTTAGCCATCACAATTAGGGAAGAAAAGATGATCAAGGGTATCCATATAGGGTCAGAAGAGATCAAACTTTTGCTCTTCGCAGATGATATGATTGCATATCTGGAAAACATCAGGGATTCTACTACAAAACTCTTAGAAGTGATCAAGGAATACAGCAGCATCTCGGGTCACAAAATCAACATTCATAAATCGGTAGCCTTTATATATACCAGCAATAGTCAAGCTGAAAAAACAGTTAAGGACTCTATTTCATTCACAGTAGTGCCAAAGAAGATGAAATATTTGGGAGTTTATCTAACAAAGGACATGAAAAAAATCTATATAAAGAGAACTATGAAACTCTAAGAAAAGAAATAGCTGAAAATATTAACAAATGGAAAAACATATCATGCTAATGGCTGGGAAGAATCAACATTGTTAAAATGTCCATACTACTTAAAGCAATATACAATTTTAATGCAATCCCTATTAAAGCTCCACTGTCATACTTTAAAGATCTTGAAAGAATAATACTTCATTTTATATGGAATCAGAAAAAACCTCGAATAGGCAAGACATTACTCAGAAATAAAAACAAAGCAGGAGGAATTATGCTACCAGACCTCAAACTACACTATAAATCAATAGTGATCAAAACAGCATGGTACTGGCACAAAAACAGAGAAGTAGATGTCTGGAACAGAATAGAGAACCAAGAGATAAATCCAGCTACTTACCATTATTTAATCTTTGACAAGCCAATTCAAAACCTTCAGTGGGGAAAAGATTCCCTATTTAACAAATGGTGCTGGGTAAACTGGCTGGCAACCTGTAGAAGATTGACACTGAACCCACATCTTTCACCATTAACTAAGATAGACTCTCACTGGATTAAAGATTTAAACTTAAGACATGAAACTATAAAAATACTAGAAGAGAGTGCAGGGAAAAATCCTTGAAGAAATCGGTCTGGGAGAGTATTTAATGAGGAGCCCCCCCACCCCCCGGGGCAATTGAAGCAGCTTCAAAAATACACTACTTGGACCTGATCAAACTAAAAAGCTTCTGCACAGCCAAGAACACAGTAAGTAAAGCAAGTAGACAGCCCTCAGAATGGGAGAAGATATTTGCAGGTTATGTCTCCGACAAAGATTTAATAACCAGAATCCACTGAGAGCTCAAATGTATAAGCAAGAAAAGAACAAGTGATCCCATCACGGGCTGGGCAAGGGACTTGAAGAGAAACTTCTCTGAAGAAGACAGGCACACGACCTACAGACATATGAAAAAATGCTCATCATGTTTAATCGTCAAGGAAATGCAAATCAAAACCACTTTGAGATATCATCTAACTCCAGTAAGATTAGCCCATATCACAAAAGCCCAAGACCAGAGATGTTGCCGTGAATATGGAGAAAAGGGAACACTTCTACACTGCTGGTGGGAATGCAAATTAATACATTCCTTTTGGAAAGATGTTTGGAGAACACTTAGAGATCTAAAAATAGGTCTGCCTTTTAATCCTATAGTTCTACTAGGCATATAACCCAGAAGACCAAAAATCACATTATAACAAAGATATTTGTACCAGAATGTTTATTGCAGTCCAATTCATAATTGCTAAGTCATGGAAAAAGCCCAAGTGCCCATCGATCTACGAGTGGATTAATAAATAGTGGTATATGTACACCATGAAATATTATGCAGCCTTAAAGAAGGATGGAGACTTTACCTCTTTCATGTTTACATGGATGGAGCTGGAACATGTTCTTCTTACTAAAGTATCTCAAGAATGGAAGAAAAAGTATCCAATGTACTCAGCCATACTATCAAATTTATTTATGGCTTTCGAATGAAAGCTATAACCCAGTTATAACCTAAGAATAGGGGGGAGGGAGAAAGGAATGGAGGGAGGGGGGAGGTCAGTGGAGGGAGGGTGGTTGGTGGGATTACACCTCTGGTGCATCTTACAAGGGTATATGAGAAACTTAGTAAATGTAGAATGTAAATGTCTTTACACAGTAACTAAGAATATGCCAGGAAGGCTATGTTAACCAGTGTGATGTAAATGTGTCAAACGGTCTATAAAACCAGTGTATGGTGTCCCATGATCACATTAATGTACACAGCTATGATTTAATAAAAAAAAATAAAAAAGAAAAGAAAAGCACTGGTGAGGGATTGATATGCACCTTTTCCAACCCTGCAGGCAGGTGGGTTTGGGAGATGGTATGCATGTCTAAAATATATCACACCATTTGGCACCAGAGGCGTGTGGGCAGAAGTTAGTCCTAAAACTGACCTTGTGTAAGAATGTAGTCTTGTTTGGGGTATTCTACCCTTCCTTGGGAGTGGTAGCATAAATAGAACATTGATCAAGGTGGGTTACAAGCCTGTTTAGGCCAAGAAAATGGTGTCTGTGTCCAGGTTAGGTAAAGGGACCTGCATCAAGTTGTTTCCCAGGCTCCCTTGTAGCTAAGATACAGAATTATAACACAACTTTGCCATCAGAGTTCCAAAGTTGGTGGCACTAAAGGGCAGAGATAGTACAGATTTGAGATCCTCAGACAAAAACCAAGAGCAGTGGAAACCTACAGCCTATGTTCAATAGCAATGGCAGTGGTTTCCTTGTAAAATGGTGTTAGAGAACAGGTTGGGTTATTGGTTGTAGCTGGAACTTCAGTCTCAAATCTGTTTTACAAGCTTCCCTCAAATGTTTTTCCTTTCAATCAGACCCCAAAAGCTTGTATTATTGATAACTACTGACAGACATTGCAGTTGTATTTGTATTGAACATCTCAAATACCATACATTCTCAAATTTGTGTGGGTCAACTATAGTTTCCTGGCTTTTTGGATAATTTCTCTGTAGTGGATAGCAGTATCTCATCCCTTGTGCTTCAAAGAGTATATTTTTCTGGGATAAAATGAGTATCATACCAGACAAGAGGGTCCAAACAAGGCCCAACGGAGACAAAGAGCACCCAAACACTACATTTATAAGAGGAAGGGTTTTATTCACCAGCTGGTAGCTTACGGCATAGAAAAATTCCAAATGGCCGCACTCCCCGACTGCCTTGGTCTTTCCCTTTTTATTGACAGTCAAAAAGTTCCACCCCCCAGGCATCCTCCTCATTGGCCAGTTTGAATCAAGTGGGAGATGCTATTCCATCCCCTACAGAGCTATAGGATTTCTTGGAACTTGGAATTTGGAAATTTCCAAGTTCCAGGAACTTAAGTTTACAAATCCCCAAGAGCTGAGTCACAGTGGAGAGGACCCTGCAGGTGTATTCTGTGGCCTCCTTGAGAAGACCTGTTCTTCTAGACCTCACCCTTCTCGGGTATCCTCTCTCACAGCCACCTGTCACTGTCAGCCAATATGCAGAGATAGGGATAAGGCCATCAAACTTTGTCATAAGGCCGAGATTCTGGAGAACAGTGAGAGTAGCCTCTCCAAGACTGTTCTGTCTTCCATTTTCAAAATCACAGTTTTATACATAAAAGTTAAAAGCAAGAACCATACTAACTCTAAACTTAAACAGCAGTAATTAACACTTTTATCTTAAACAACAGTAATCACCACAAGCCATGACCCATAGTAAACAATAATTGGCATAATCTATGACTCAAGATAATATTCCAATTCAAAAGTTAATCTTCTAAATCAATCTCTCTAAACCATTTAAGATATAGACTTTTAGATTAAAGCTGAATTTACAAAACAAGAATGGGAGACATGAGGTAAAGGTCGGTAGGACCTAAACCAACCAGACCAGCTGTGTCATGTAAGCCCGAGCCTGACTGACTCCATCTTCTTCTACCTACATATGCTCTCAATTATGTGTCTGATCTTTCTTCCATTCCTCCCCCCACCCCTGTGAAGCCTCATGTGACTAGTGGCATATTAACATTTGCTAAAATCATACAAATTATGTAACCCGTCTTTTTTTTGTGGGGGCAAAAGTGATTTATGAAGGTGTGCAGAATTGGAAAGAAATATTACTCTCTTTAGTAAACTGATGTTGAGGCAAATTCAAATGTTCTTTTTCTAATTGTATCAGTAATCATCACTTCATTTAAAAATTATACCTAACAAATGCAAACAATGTAACCTAATATTGTAGTTTCATGTTAATCTGGAATAAAAAAAGTTTAGTGTTATTGTTGGGAGTTTTAAATGCTGAAGTAGAGTACCCTAGGAGCCAAGAATTAACCAACTAAATAAATCAATGGAGGAGGCAACACTTCTCCGATACTTTCTTAAGAGCCTTTATGTTTTGAGCATATGTTTGTGTCTCTGTTCGATATCCCCCCCATCACCTGCCAAGTGTGGGACAGAACATTTATCACATGCAGACCTGCAGGAAGAACAGAAAAGGGAAAAGAAGGCGGAGGAAGTCAGAGAGACCTTGCTTCTGAGACCTTCCAGTCTCCTCCAGTTCAAGTACACAGCATGGGGTTTTGTGTTCTGTGCCTCAACATGAGACAGTCCTCTTTTCCTTGATTATATTTGTCTTTATTAATTTTTACAGATTAATTTAGAATCATCCACTGAAGTTAAGCTCAATGAATGAATTTGTTTATTCATGTTGGAGAGGAAAAATTTTCTTGTTCCTCCATCACAGAATCCTGACTGGAGCCCTGCAAATTAGACTGACCCAAGACAGAATAAAAAGGGAAAAACAAACCAAAGTTTATTAATGCATGCTTTGTGCCTAGGCACAGGGGCACTCAGTGATAAGAGAATGGAAGGGGTGATTAAAAATGGAAGTAATAAGCATTTTAACTAAAAAACAATAAATGCGGTAGAAAAGTGCCAAAACAAAAGAACAAAACATTGAGCTTGTAGAAGTGGCAAATTATGGGAAAGTAAACATGTGGGGACACTAAGGGAAGGAGTAATTCATAAGGCTTGATATGTAACTTTCTCTTGCGCCCTTTCTGAACTGATCAAGGTCTAGAGTTTCCTCTGGTGACTAACTTCCATTTTTCCTAGCAGAGAAGGGAGTCCTTTTAGAAATTTATGACCTACTTTTAGGCACGTAAGAAGAAGGAAGAGATTGTTGTTTTGTCTTGTCCTCAGCTTCAAATGATCAGTATGCCAAAAAGGCATATTTTAAGGTGGCCCATTCTGCTACTCCTCACTTTTTAATCACTCCTTCGGGCTTGTTCCAAACTTTTTATTCTATTACATACATTTTTGTTTTCCTAACAACAAGAAGTTCCTACATTCATTAAGGTATTTTAAATTTCTATTGCTAGAAGGTAATGTTTTATAGACATTGATCATTAACAATTCTTGATATATGTGATGTGGTATATATCATATTTTATGGCTATTACTAATCTATTTCAATTTTATGTTTTCTTCACTTTTATTTTTCAATTATTGCTCTTCTATAATAATCATGTTGGCTTCAGATATTCATTTTATATATTGTTACATATCTGAGCTATATTTGAAGATACTAAATCTAAAAAACTGTACCTAAAGAAAATTAGATGTATCTAATTGTCTTTTATCTTTCATTCAACATTATCTTTCTGAGATTCATCCCATGATGTCACAAGTAGCTGAAGTCTATTAATTTTTTTTTAGCTATATGGAAACTCATTAAAAGATTCTGAGAAAACATTTATAAATTTCATAGTTGGTGGAGTTTTGTTTCTTTTCATGTTTTGACTTTAATAAGTGTTGCTTTTATGAACATTTTAATCCAAGTATCTTGAGACACACACACACACACACACACACACACACACACACACATTTCTAAGAATATATAGCTAGGAATGAAATTACTGGGTACTAGGGTATAGTTGTATTTCGTTTAAGAAAATAAAGTCAAATTGCCTTGTAATGAAATTTACATTCCCACTGGTGGCAGTATATTTGAATTTTCTTTGCTGCATATCTTTACCAAGATTTGATATTATCAGCCTTTTTAATTACTGTCAATTTCTGCCTAAAGACCCTTTTGGATATTGTACTTATACACTTATTTCATCTTCATATAATGGTGGTTTTATATTCCTTTCCTATCCTTATATTACTTGTGATTTTTCTTGTTTCATTGTTGTAAAATATTCAATAGTGGTGATGACAATGGCTTTCCTTTTCTTATTTCTAACCCCATACAACAGATATGTTTTATCATTTGTCGGATGTTAACTGAAGGCTTTTTAGAAGATACCCTTTAATTTATTAAGAATATCCTTTAATTTATAAAGGATACTTTAATCCTTTAATTTATTAAGAGAATTCTCTTCACTCCTGTTTTCTGTAAGTTTTTTAAATGAATACTTACCTATTTTATTGCCTACTCTTCCTCCATCTATTGAAGTTGTCAGATTTTTTTTTCCATTTGTTAATATGGGAAATCATATTATTTGATTTTCTGAGTCATTCATTCTATTGTAGGAATGACTACCATCTATTTACCCATTTAATAGCTGATAGTGATATGGCTTAAATGCATGACCCCCTTGAAACTCATGTTGAAACGTAATCCCCAGTGTAACAATATTGAGATGCGGGGCCTTTGATAGCGAATTTGGTCGTGAGGATAGACAGCCCTCATAAATAGGTAAATCTATTCATAGATTAGTCCATTACTGGGTTCATGGACTGATGAGTTATCTCTAGGGACTGAATTAGTTATCACTAGAGCGAGTCTGTTATAAAAGCCAGGTTGCCTCCTCCTCTAGCCCTGTGATGTCCTGTGCTGCCTTCTGATTTTGCAGAGTCCTACTAGCAAGAAGGCTCTCACAAGATGTGGCTACTTGATTCTGGACTTCTCAGCCACCAGAACTGTAAGAAATAAACTTCTCTTCCCTTCCCTTTTTCTTTTCTTTTCTTTTCTTTTTTTCAAAACAGAGTTTGTCTCTGTCACCGAGTCTAGAGTGCCGTGGTGTCATAGCTCTCAGCAACCTCAAGCTCCTGGGTTTAAGCATCAACTCCCCAAGTAGCTGGGACTACAGGCATTCAAGATAAAAATAATTCATCACATGGGGGGGCTTTCTTGCATCATGCTTCCAACCAGTCAGTACCCAGTCAACTCCTCAAGCATAAGGACTTTTCCAATTTCTATCACTAAAGATTAATTTTTGCCTCTTTTTGTACTATATAGAAATATAGAAATGGAATCATTCTTTTGTGTCTGATGCCTTTCACTGAACTTTGTTTTCAAGATTCAACTATGTTTCAGTTCATCCTTTTACAGTATTGGCATAGTATACTATTTATTATTATTATATAATAAGGAGTTCACTGTATGAATACTATTCTATATTATGTTTACCCATTATATGTTGGAAAAAACTTAGGCTAATTCCATGATGTGGCCACTACAAAAAAACTGACATCAACATTAATGACCATGCCTTCTAGTTGACACTTAACTTCGGAAGTGTATACTCTGAGTGCAATACTGAGAGGTGAGTATATATAATACCAAAGAGTTTTCAAAATTAGTTGAACCAACTTGTACTTTTACATGTAAACATCAAAAGTCAAATGTTTTATTATAAATGTTTATATACTTACTGGTTTGTTTTTCTTTTCTATTTGATTTTTTTTCTATATAACTACAATTAAATTTGTATAATATTTGATCCTGCAATTTTCCTACACTTACTGCTTAATCCTAATAGCATGTTTAAAGATTCATTTTGATTTTTAAAATGCAAAATCATGTGCTCTTCCTTTTCAATATTCATTATTTTTATTTCTTCTTCACCTTTTTCTTTTTTGCCTTATTGTATTAGTTAGAACTTTCAGTACCATATTAAATAAATGTGCTATAGTAGACATCCTTGGTAAATGTTATTATGTGAATGTGAAAATTTATATATTCTGCATAAATAAGTTGTTGGTATAAAATTAAATCCAGTTGGTCAGGTCATGCAATACAAACCTTCTATACTACTTATATATTTTTATGTCTGAGAGAGCTAAAATCTCCAACTACGAAGATCTGTCTATTTCTCTTATTTGTGTCAACATTTTTTTCTCCATCAGATAAAAAAAGAATATATAATAACATTTATAACATAAATGTCAGGCTGAGATCAAGCCTTTACGGCTTCATTTCTGTGGCATTGGTGGCCTATTCATCTAAGACAGAAAAAGAGACGGGAGGTAAAGAACTCTTTACAGTATACTCACACATCACCAGCTCCAGACTAGGCAATGTTAGTGAAACTTTTAGAATATTAAAAAATGTCTGATGAGAAAAAGTGTCAAAAACTAATAGAAAAAACTATAAAAGAGGGGGAGTGATAGTGTTGCTTGTTAGAGAGTGATTACCAGTAGGTCAGTCAAAAAGTGATAGCTACTTAGTTTATGATGATGGCAGTGAAGAAAGAAATAGACAATTTTTACTTATAATTTGGAGATGGCAGGGACAGAATTTCATTATGAATTAGGATTTGGAGGCCAACTGAATGAGAGAATAGAGAAATAAAGAATAAATCTTAATTTGGAGCTTGAGCTTTAAAAGTTTGGGTTCTCTGTGAGTTCACTCTGATTTTATTCAGTGTACTCAGCTTAATTATATGCCAAATCCTTTAATAGATAATATAAATTCAGATGTAATCACCAATTTGTGACAAGTCACTAAAAATTATTTTAGATACACAAATAAACGTAAGTTGAGTATGAATACCTACTGTGATGTATACTGATACCTAAACACTTATGGACAGTTAAATTACATTATTTTTAAGGTTAAAAATTTTCTATTCAAATCAGAATCTTGATTATATTCTGAAACAAAGCTGGTGCTAATTACTTAGGATTTCAAACCACATACTGAGGCATTAATAAAGACACACAAATACAATGTTAATTAGAAAACATATCATCAAAGGTCAGCTTAGAAAGTAAAGTGTTGACCTTTTGATATGTATATGAAAGATGTGAAAGAACAGAGTGATGACTTATTTGAACTGAGACACAATTGTATGAATGAATACTGCTGTCCCATAGGTCATTGGGATGGATATAAATAACTGTAATAGGAAATGCTGGTCGTGGTTAAATAGAAGCTGAAATAAGTGTTTGGACTAATTCCTTAAATATCAAGTTTTGCAATCTTTATCACTGACTAACATTTTTAACTTAAACTACTTTTTCTGGATCCTGGACCAGAAAAAGTATGTCATTTTGATAAATGGTTTGAAATGCCACATGCAAATGAGTGCCTGAAAAATCACAATGAGCCCTCTTGTGCACGCTTTTTTTTGTAATTATTTTTGGTAGTAAGATCATATATTTAAAGAAAATACTCTTTCTTTAAAATGTTCAGTCATGCTAAAACATTACTGGTAAGTTATTTCTGTATAGCAAAATATATTTTTAGAATAAGATATTTTTCTTAATTCTTTATTCAAAGATGCTGGTTAACATAACTCAATGTCTGAGTCATTATTCATGGGTCATTTTCATAAATATTTGTGGAGCACTTATCACGTGGGACCCAAGGAATATGTTATGGTCATGACACTTAAAAGTAAAATTTGCATAAATAAAGATAAGTGTGAAGGGGCAGAAAAGCCCAGAAGAAGGAGCTTCGAGGACTCGCCAGAGAAATTCTAAAACAAGACACATTTAAGTTATATCTTAAAGTAGAAAACTACATTTGACAAACTGACAGAATGAAGAAGGTCATTTCACACGGAGTATTCAGCTTCCTAACAGACATGGTTTGAATGCTTACCATCAGCCCGGCTGGATAAAAAAATTGTTCTTTTATCCCTCAGGATATCCTATAATGACCATTATTTCCACACTGCAGATTAAGAAATCGAGTTTTAGTAATATCTTGTAGTTAATAAAAAAAAAAAAAAAAAAAGAGTTAAGATTCAATCTTGCCAGTCCAATCCTATGCTCCATTCTCTTAACTACTATGCCACTTGGATGACACAGAAAAGGTGAAGTAAGGGATAAAAGAGCTTGCTGTGCTCCAGGAACAGAGGTTGGGTTCTTTTTGTGTGTGGGGGGGGCATCGTCAAAAATGGTTTAACGGGACTTTCTTTTGTGTAGTTAACAAAGGTTTTGAGTAACAGAAAAAGAAATAAAGACATTAAAATAATAGGGTTTCCAGAAGACTAGCGGAGAAGACATGGTCTCCTATATCCTAAACAGCAGAATAGTATTAACTACCCAGAGTACAGTGGCCTGGGAATGGGGACATCTGGATATCACCAGTTCAGGTCACCCCACTTGTGGGCTATTTGACTTGGGACAAGGCACCTCATGGGTGAGAGGTCTGAGCAAAGAAGTAGAGTCCAGAGGGAGATTACCCTGTCCTGCCCTATCACTTGGTTGTGCTGCCCTAGCACTTTGTATAATAGTTCTCTGCTTCAGTTTTCTCTTAGGTAAAAGGGGCTACTACTCGCTCTGAAATGCTATGATTTTATGGTCCTTTTACTTAGTACTCTGATTAGTTGTGATGTGACTTGTATGGTGGCATTTTATTTATTTATTTATTTTTATTTTTACATTTAGGTGTGTTTATTAGGCTTCCGGTTTTTTGGATTCTATAATAGACACACTCTTATTTGACGATGTGAATGTTATTATCTTTGTATCATTATTATTATTATTGCTTAATATTTCAATGTAGCAATTGTCTGATTCCTTTTCTGAATGTATTTATGTTTGTTCATTTGTTCTTTACGAGGTTTTTGTTTCTAGTCCTTATCTTCAACATTGTTATTGTTATTAAATTTTAAGCCTTTTTAATTTTGTGAAGGCAAAAAAAAAGGAACAAAGCTTTAAACTACTTCACTGCCAATTTCAACACCAGATGTTGTATTTCCAAGTATGCCCCATTGCAAGAGTATAAATAACTTTCTTTGTGAGCGTATATTTAAATGACCAAGTAGTTAAGAACTTCAACTTATACATTTGTTCTACTGACTTAAAAAATATGGTACTTGGACAAAAAATGATGTTCTCCAAAATTTTGCAAAATTATCTTCTTCCTTTTCATCTTGTTACACTTGTCATAGAAAGAAATAATCATAAGTATGCCTTTGGTGGTCTTTTAACCAGTTGAAATACATAGACTTTTTTTCTCCTAAAATAAAGACTGTCTGGTATTCTCCGCACCTCTTCCTCATTTTTAATACCACATGTTTAACTTGCATTTGATTATAACCAAATCTACCTATTTTCCCCAAATTGAATGTTTGGAAGCAAGTCCTGAAAAACTAATAATGGTCCCAAGACAGGACGGCGCACCCAAAATAACATTCCAGCTGGGTTGGTTTTTGTTTGTTTTACTGGAATGTTCTGCTGTAGAAATGTCCGCTGTGTAACCCTTAATTTGGATATATATTTAGAGGAATAGTTGGTATTGTCACACAATAATTGACTGCAAACTTTACTCATGAAGGGATGTTACTAAGCCAAGCATGAAAACTGGCAGGGGTGGCGGTGACACGGAATGCAAAGCAGAAGCACAGGGGCGGCTGATGACACTCACCTATTTAATCATGTCTTCTACTTTTTATTTTTGCTTATAAGAAAAAGATAGTAGATGTAGGTGGTGATCCAGGAAAACAAAGTTGTATTTAGCCCTCATAGAACATATGACAATTGCTAGGTATCCACTAGAGTTCTTGTTGGGCAAACCACGGGATGCGAACTTGTAGCTGTCCTGGCTTTAAAATTTCTCCTCTGATGTAAAGCCCATCCAGACACTTAAAGGTTGTTTCTTCCAGCTATACTCCATTCATTATATAATATTCTGTTTCTTCTTCCTTTAATTCATATTACCTAAATTATTACAGATGCCATGTTAGTTTTTCTGGCAGGCATCCTCTAAAATGCTCCGTAATGATGCCTGCCTCGTGGTTGTCATCACCTCATACCATCCTCTCCCTCGGAGTTGGACTTCTTTAATACACTTGATTTTCACTAAAAGACCAAAAAGCAATTTTAAAAAATCAGAATATTAAAGGGACCCGTGTAATTTGTTTACCTATTTTGCTTTTGTACGTTTCTTTTTTTGAGACAGAATCTCCCTTTGTTGCCCTTTGTAGAGTGCTGTGGCATCACAGTCCACAGCAGCATCAAACTCTTGAGTTCAAGTGATCCTCTTGCCTCAGCCTCCCAAGTAGCTGGGACTACAGATGACCACCACAACGACCAGCTATTTTTTTTGTTTGTTTGTTTTTTTTTTTTTGTTTTGTTTTTTAAGAGATGGGATTTCACTCTTGTTCATGCTGGTCTCCAACTCCTGAGTTCAGGCAATCCACTCACCTAGGCCTCCCAGAGTGCTGGGATTACAGGCATAGCCACTGCTCTCAGCCAATTTTGCACATTTTAATGCAAAGTTATAAGTGTGCCCTTCACTCAGAAGGTGTGCATTGTGCTAGTTAGGTGTGAATTTATCCAACTCCCCAGACTTGATTCCCATTGACTTTTATTTCCATATGTGCATGAGTGTTGATTGACTAGTTCGAATTTAGAATTGAGTATTTGTGGTGCTTGTTTGTCCATTCTTGTGATACTCCACTTAGTAGGATGGTCTCCAGTTTCACCGAGGTTGTTACAAAAGATACTAGGATTATCTTTTTATGGTTGAATAATACTCCATGGTAGACATATACCATACTTTATTAATCCACTCATGTATAGATGGGTACTCAGGTTGTCTCCACATCTCTGCAATTGTGAGTTGTGCTGCTATAAACATTTGAGTGCATATGTTGTCTTTTTTTCCATTGGGTGAGCACCCAGTAGTGGGATTGCTGGATCAAGTGGTAGATCTACTTTCAGCTCTTTGAGATATCTCCATAAGACTTTCCACAGAGGTTGTACTAGTTTGCATTCTTACCAATAGTGTAGAAGGGTTCCTTTCTCTTTGCATTCACACCAGCTCTTGTTGCCTGGGGATTTTTTGATAAGAGCTGGTCTCGCTGGAGTTAAGGGATATCTCATGGAGCTGGCTTTCTTAACTCTCCTAATCAATAGGCTTTAATAGAAGTACTTAGGTGCTGCTTCTGAGATTAAGTTGCAAGAAGAGTGTGGCTTTCATTGTGGATGTATTCTCTTGGTCTCTCCCTTTGAGGGAGCCAGATGCCATCTTGTGAGCTACCTGCATAGAGGCCTGTATGAATGGGCTAGAGCCATCTTAACAAACTACCATGGACTGTGTGGTTTACATAACAAACATTCACTTCTCACAAGTCAAAGACTAAGGTGCAAGTGGTTGATGCTTTCTAAGGCCTTGCTCCTTAGCTCACAAATAGCCACCCTGCTGCTGCCTCTTCACAGGGCCCTCCCTTTATACATGAGCATCCTTCCTATGTCTCTGTGTCCACATTCCCTCTTTTTATGAGGACAGCCTGTGAGGAAGTGAAACCAGTCCACACCCACATGAGTGAGTTTGAATGCAGATTCTCCACTGGGAGAGGCTTCAGATGAGATCAATGCCTTGACCAAGTGCCTGTCTGGAATCTTGAGTGAACTTGAGTCAGAGGTACCAAGATAAGTCACAGCTATTGATGTTATTAACCTGCAGACACTGTGAGATAGTGAATTTCTGTTTTTTAAGCTTCTAAAATGTGGGGCAATTTGTTATGCAGCAAATGATAACTAGTGTCTGTAAATTATCATGAGTTTTTGTTATGTTCGGAGGGTATATATTTTTTGAAGTAGAAGAAAGGATTTTCAAAGAAACTTTAAAGAGTGTAGTAGACGCTGTGTTGCACCCATCAGATTCCCCCTATCAGGTCTTACGTGCTCATTCCCTGGCTACCAAAAATGTTGGTTGTTGGCAGCATACAGTTGTATCACTCCAAAAATTGCATACAACTGATAAATTGTCTGATGATTCAAAATTTGCTTATGTTCATGTTTGGGAGTTTGAGATTAGTAAGAACTGCTATGCCTTCATAGTGACTCCGGCTCTTCAGAGTTTCCCAGAGAGTATCTCATAAATTGGACTAGACCTAAGGAAAATAGTTATAAGTAGCTTCTTGCCTTTTCTTGGTGCTCTATACTCTTGGGATTCAGTCTTTGTTTATTCTCTAGGAAGATATAAGACCTGGGGAAAGGCTGGGGGGGGGGGGGAGGGCGACAGAGTCACTACTACGTCAAGAGAGAAATTGTATTACTTGCTTCATGGAATAAAAGACCAGACCTGTTTTTAGTAAACTTTGGAATTATTCTGGTAGAGTTTCTAAGGATGTTACAACTGAGGCCATTAGGAAGTAGCCAGATGATAACACTATTTCCTGAACGCTGCTTGAGAAAACACAATTCAAAACAGGTAAAAGCAATTGAAACTGGATCCTGACTACACTGGCATCCTAATGCTGATGGCCCTAATTTTCACTCTACTTCCCCCAAATCCCCCAAAGAAAACAACAAAACAGAATGTAAAAACTTTTTGAAGATCAATTTTTTTTAACTGAAAAAAAAAAAGAAACCCTGACTTTTTCAAAAAGTGCCATAAGCAACTGAAAATCTAAGTCTTGTTATCTGTATTGTCAGAAAAGCTGAGTTTTCTGAAATTCATTATCACTTTTATTCATGAACTTTTATTCATACATCATGTTTAATGGCCACCAGTACTCCAACATCTCCCTTTTGGAAATGTCAAGATCAAGTATTTGTCCATTAGAGCTGAATTGTAAACACTTTGCTACATTAGCTACAATTGAACCAGGAAAACTTATTTTTAATAATATGACCACCAAATAGATTGGTGTCGACAAAAAAAATCATCACATGGTGCTAAATGCTTCTCTGCTGCACGACCCAAAATAATTCTGGGCATTTAGATAACAAGACAAGCACATTTAAATATACTTTCTTTAACATAAAGAAAGCAAAGTGAAATGCAATTCACTCTCATCTTTTATTTATATTTTAGATGTCTGTGACTGACGATTGATCTTACAAGTGTACAAATCTATTTTAGAGTCCATGTAGCAATATGAATGAAATATAAGTGATCTAAAAGTCTTTTTTGTTCCACACAGGAAAGTAAATTATTGAGTACCCGTGCAACTGAATACATTATTTGGAATTACATCCGAGGCATTGTTGGGGGTAGTAATGTGTGTCCAGGGTGGGGTGTGATTTGGCTGATTTGGAGCTAAAAATAAGATTATTTGCTAGTGAATAATGTTTTGTTAATTTAACTAGAGCATGGGATCATGTAGACACATCTTAGGCAAAGTAACATAATTTAAAAAACATATAACCAGTTCTCAAATTTCAGTGTCCAAAATGTATAATGAAATACAAATATATGGGTTTCTCCATTAACTGTTTCAATGGATACATT
The DNA here is from genome assembly GCA_963574355.1 of Loris lydekkerianus. Lineage (NCBI taxonomy): Eukaryota > Metazoa > Chordata > Mammalia > Primates > Lorisidae > Loris > Loris lydekkerianus. Next base: position 24,757 of record CAUYPK010080407.1, read on the forward strand.
TTTTATTTATCCTCCATCTGCATGTGCTCGCTTTCTCCTTCTACAACTCTCGGAAATAGAAACTCGTGAGACTATGATTTCTCTTTGTTCCTTCTCTGAGTTCCATAAAAGCTACTCAGGCTTGTGTTTTTCTTCACTGTTAGCTTTCTACTCTATGTCCGTTATTACACACTCCATTATGGTATTGCATAGTGGAGTCTGTGAGTTTTTTTAGTCTTCTCATTTCCATTGAGTTTTCTTTTAAATTTTGAATTTTCCCCTCTTCATTATTACCTACCCTTGGTTTGTTAATGCAATATTCTCTTGGATTATAAGTATATGAATTAGATCATTACATGTGTCTCTTGCTTAGCTTTTTCTTTTATTTCCCTTTTGTGTTCATTTCTTTGGAAGGGGCAATGATAGTCCACTGTTTTAAAGCTATTATGTTTTCTTTATATTAGGTTCTCTTATTTTTGAGTATGTTATCTATTAATATTTTCATCAGTTTTTATTAAAGAAAAAGACTCATTTGACTAGCTCTGAAAGTTGAGACACACCTCCTCAGTCATTCAGAATGAAGCACTCTGGGTGGGATAGTTTTTCCTCTGCAACAATAATCAAGCAAAAAATATAAATGAAACAACACTCAGCCCCTGCAATGTGACTCATGGGCCAAAAATATGTATAGCTACAATTCTAGGCATCTAAATTCAGATGTCCTTGTAAATTCAGCTTCTGTCATGAGTTGAAAAAAAACCATACATTAGAAATCTTTTTAATGGTACATTGTATGTTTCTCAAAAAAATTATTATTTTTGAGTGTGTGTAAAAACAAAACATTTTGAGCAAAGAATTACATTTTAAAATATTTCAACCGGTAGACAGTAGTTTCCAAAATATTCCTTCTTTCTCCAAGTCATCCCGTATTGGAGTAGCATATTTTAATCAGTCACTCAAGGAAATGTTTTGCCCTGGAAAGGAGATTACATTTGTTTGGTTCCAATAGTAGGAACTATTGTAGCTTGCATATGGTATTAATTCATGACAGAAATAAACATCACTTATGCCCTAAGGGTTCAGCCTATTAAACATAAACCACTCTTTAAAAATCAACAAAAGCCACTAAATAGAGATGTAGACTAGTATAAAGTTTAAGAAATCTTTGTAAACTGAAAGTGTGCACCTAAAACATTATTTCTGGGGTGGCACATATGGCTCAAAGGAGTAGGATGCTGGCCCCATATTCTGGAGGTGGCGGGTTCAAACCTAGCCCTCGCCAAAAACCGCAAAAAAACCCCACATTATTTCTGATACGTGGAGCATGCAGATCATGCTTAATACATGAAGTATTTAATTATTAGTTCATTTTTTTTCTTTTTTAGATGTGAGAGGGTCTCCTTGTGCTGCCCAGGCTAAAAAAAGCAGGGCACGGTCATGTCTCACTGCAGCCTTGGACTCCTGGACTCAAGTGATACTCCTGCCTTAGCCTGTCATGTAGCTCTGACTACAGGAACATGCCACCATGCCCAGATAATTTTATTGTACAGAAAGGGGTCTCTCTATTTTGCCCAGGCTGGTCTTGAACTACCAATCTCAAGTAATTCTCTTGCTTTCAAGTCCTAAGGTGCTGGGATTACAGGATAATTTCTTTTACAAGAAAGAAGTTGCTTTTTCTTTGATACATTGATTTCTGTACTCACTATCTGCATTTTCTTGGTGGCTTCTTTGTGTTGGATGTCTATTTTCTCTTGTACTTTTGTGTTTCAAACTCTATGTTTGAACTTCTTCATCTGTCATTTTAATCTTTTCATTTAGGTTGGTATCCATTGGTAAGGAGTAATTGTTTTCTTAATGGCATCTGTATTCACTTTGATTTTTTGTATTTCCTGAGTTTTTCTTCTGGTTTTTTCTCATCTGCCTCTATTAGGAGCCAAAGGTTTTGGGGCTTTCTTCCGGGTTTATCTCTGAGGCCCCAAAGATAGGTCCCTGATTGTGTAAGGGAGAAGACTGCTGGTCCTGAGTTGCCTACAGGTTGGTTTAGAGTGCTCAGTGAACCTCTCAAGTTACCACTAACCTACTGTCGTTACTACTTCCTGACAGGGTGTAGTGAGTCAGGTTGCCCAGCTTAATCTTGGTGATGGCAGGTGGCACTTGTGAGTGTGAATCAGCTACATCCTGTTGGTTGAGTTGGAGGGCACTTTGAAGGGCTCTATAGTTGTTCTCCCAGCGATTGGTTGATGATTGTGTGAGTGAGCTAGCTGCTGAGATATATACTCTGGTCCCCCAGATAGGGAGCTTCAGGAGGGACCCTGTATCTTCTGGGGGGTTTCTTGATCTCCATAACCACAAGGTGCAGGAGGGGTGAGGCAGTTCGTGGCTAGGATGTGTGAGCCTCTCTGACAGTGGGTGGCTCCCGTGGAAAGGAACAAGCTTCTGTGCTCTTTCTGGGACCAGGATGGGCTCCAGTCCCTCAGGAGAAGCACTGGAATACCCCAGGTGGTGGCTGGGCCCTGGCGTTACCAGATGAGCCCTTAATCTCTGCTGCAGCTCAGGTGGATTGGGGAGTGCAGCTAGGTGGGGCTGGGTTGGGTGAACTTGCCCTCAGGCCCCACAGAAGCTGACAAGTTAGCTGTTGTGGCAGGGTGAAAGGTTTGCTCCAAGCTTCTGGCTGAAGTGGCCCCATACAGGCAGAAAGTTTGTTTGTGGAGGCAGGTCTGTCAGAGTCACAGTCTGGAAGCCCTTTGTGGCCCTCACTCTTCTCTGTACCCTCCACTCCACAGTCTTCCCAGTCATGTGGGCAGGTTGGATCCCGGGCCAGTCAAGCTTCCTTGAGGCTGTGCCGGGTGGGGGAACTTCCCAGGATACCAAACTGAGCTGGGAGTGCAGACCTCCCACAGGGGAAAAGCGTCGCTATGAGCCCATCATTGCTACACTCTCCCCACTAACCACAGGGGCTCCCTCACCTCCTCCAAATCAACCGAGTTAATTCCAGACCATGCCAGGTTGAAGTGCACTAGTCCAGTATTGCCCACAGGATGCCCAGGCAGGTTTGATGTCCCTCTGCTTCAGGGCATGCCATCTCCTAGGAAGCCACCAGGCACACAGTACCAGGGCAAGCCAGTGGGCAGGGAGATCGCAGTCTGAGCACACCTCAGTCTGCTGCAGGACCCCAAGAAGACTAGCCTGAACCCACGGGCTGCGGAAACCACAGTGCCGTGGCTCAGTTGTCTCTCTCAGTAGCCATGCGTGGGGGAGGAGAGAGTAGGGGAGAGTGCTAGCTGTCTAGGTGGGAGGGCATCAATTACCCAGGACCTGCTGGACCCCGTGGATCCTGCAATCAGTGACACCTGAGGCGTTGAAGCCTCCTGGGAGGACAATGGCGCAGATTGGGTGGAGAAACGGTATGACACCTGCCAGCCGGCTCAGGTCTGTGGGGGTGGGAAGGCCCCTGGGGGCTGAGAGTCTTGTGCCCTGTCCACAGGAGATTGCAGCTTACTGGTGGCAGCAGCCTCTGGATTCATATGGGCAGAGTCACTCCAGCGGTCTGGGAGCCTTCCCATGGTCAGAGATGCAGCGGAGGGAGAAGCAAACCCCCCATCTTCCCTCCGGCTGGGCTACTGGGCTCTCGGGGTGTCCTCGGCTCTGTAACTTCTTCCTGTGAAATCTCTCATAAGTTCTGGTACTTTTCTCTCAGAATTACACCCATTCTGTGAGTGTTCTTTTTTTTTTTTTTTTTTTTTATCTAAAACTTTTCTTTCTTTATGAGCTGGTCCAGTAGTTGGTGTCTCTTGACCTTGAATTTTAGGTCTTATCTCTCCTCTATATCTAAATTTCAAAAAGTTATATATTCTTCATTAATAATTTATAAATTTATGCCATCCCACAGCTATGTTACGGCTTGCTGTGACGTTCTGAAGACTTTCAGTGTTCTAAATTGTTTTTTAATTTATAAAGTGCATTCAAATAAACTAACTCATTTCAGGGGTCATTAGTGCCATTCTTATATCTCACACTGAATTCAAAATGAAATGAAATGTAGTGATCTAGAGCCTAACAACTATGTGAAACTCTCCGTTCTTCTGAATGTATTTTTCCCACTATGGAAGAACTTTGCTTTTCTCTTTAACTCAGTATTTTTCAGAATGTATTATCTACACATATAGTACTATGTAATAGAAAACTGTAGATGGTCCATTGACAATCATTTATACTGACATATTTAAAAAAAAATTATAAAAAATGTAAGTACACCGAATCCATGATTTTAATGATATCATGTCTTGGAACAAAGAGTTTGAAAATAAGTTAACTTAATATTGAATTTAACCATATAAATACTAATGTAGTTATTATTTATAAAGTATTTTTATAACAAATGATACAACATTACATACCTATATAAGTGTATTCATTTATGGCAGAAAAATCTTAAAAACTGTGGGAGAATAAAGACTGAGAAGCATTATTCTACATGGTTAAGCTGTTGAAAGTTCTCTGTTTAATTTGTGTTTATTCTCCAAGTCATGCCTTCAGAGGTGGAGGAAAGACTGAGCACCATTCTAATTTTTATGCCTAGTTTTGGGAGGTGATAATGGTAACATGAAGAAGAGATTCAGTTAAAATTTCAGCTAAAAGAGTTGTAAGATATGCATGGAAATGGGAATTATTATTATTATTCATTATTTATTTATTTTTCAGACAGTCTTACTATGTCATCCTCAGTGCAGTGCTTTGGCATCACAGCTCCTAGAGACCTCAAACTCTTGGGCTTAAGTGATTCTCCTGCTTCAGCCTCCCAAGTCACTGGGATTTCAGGTGCCCACTACAACTCCTGGCTATTTTTTGGTTGTAGTTGTCATTGTTGTTTGGCAGCCCCGGGCTGGGTTCGAACCTGCCAGCTCCAGTGTATGTGGCTGGCACCCTCGCTGCTGAGCTACAGGTACCAAGCTGGAAATGGGAATTATTGATGCTCTCAAAGCAATTCTTACAAATTTAATATATCTAATTTATAAATGAAGTAGATTAGCCAGTCTTATGCACTTGGCTACTGCATAGCAATTATCAAATTATCTAATACCATACATATTAAAATGTTTTGAATCAATTACATATTTCAAATTGAAATCACTAACAGAGGAAAAAAAATTGTGCTTCAATTATGTACCTCTAGAGGACACCCCTAAAGAGTATCTGAATCTAGTTTTTTTGTTGTCTTTGAACTATTTTGCAAGTCTGTGCATTGTAGGTGACTAATAGTAATGACAGATAATTTTTGTCTTTAGATACACAAATTCTGCTCCATCCTATAGAGATTCAATTGCCTTCCTGCCTCCATCCCTGGAAAAAGGTTTTTATACAGTGGGTCCATAAAAATCAACTATTTTACATTGTACATGAACTTTTATGGATACCCTGTATATACTTCATCTAAAAATATGTCTGTCTTTGGATTCTCTTTTGAACTGATTACATTTATCTGATTCCCTCAATTATTGATAAATAGAATAAAGTTATTAACATGTATACATTTTTACATTTGTATGAGAGTTTGGGTTTTACCTGTCTTTAAGAAATACCCTTTTAATAAACTATTTTCTTATTGCACCAAATAACTTAAATGCAAAAATCACAGAGATTATCCCATAACTACAAAATGTCTTACTAGAGATTAAATATTTAAGCTATGGGTTAAATGTGTGGTTCTCAAATTATAGTGTTCTTAAGAATTACTGATCAATTTAAGTGCATATATAAGTTAAAATAAGAGGCTCAATTCTCCCTATTGAAAATAAAGAGATGTCCCTCCTCTCCTTTTTATGAGAACATTTACAAGCATCTAAATTCTTCCTTTGTCTGTTTGAAACAAACACAAAATTTTTACAGATATCATCTTGAAGATCCAACAATGCCTTTCCCAGGACGTGGGAGCCATCTCTGAAATGCAATCATCAATGAAGGTAACCTCCCTATCTCACAGTTTCTGTGGGAGAGCAGGAGCCTATCTTTGTTAGGAACTTTGCTCCAAAACTATCTCCTATCATAAAAATGTGAGAGGTTCATTAAGCCTTGTATCAGTATAGAGGATGCTGCCATGGGAGAGCCTCTGTTCCTGTCTACAGTGCTCCTAATTTTGCAAACCAAGTTTTGTGAACCAGCCCAATTCAGTGAGAAAATACAAAACTATTCATATCTTTCCTCCCTTTCCCCCTCCCTTTCCTCCTTCTCTTCTTCTTCTTATTTATTGTACTCTTATACTGCCAGCTTCTACTGAAAACAAACCTCAGAATAAACTTTGACACATAACACATATTTGTTAGCAAGGAAGCAAAAAACAACTATAAAACTGTCCTGTAGTAAACTGATTAATGTATAAGTTCAGTCTTGCATGAAAGTTTCATCTGAGGCAAATGTGACAATGGTCTTAATAAGATTTTGCTGACCATTTATTGGAGTCAAATCCTCCCAATCAGAGGTGGGTACACACATTTTTTTAAGTAAAAGCACATCAGTTTTGTCAATGAAAGCCTCTGGCTAAAATCCTGCATACTAGTTGGCACACCACTAATTTTACCAATGTATACGCCTCCTAACTTTCACTGTGTTAATTAGTGTAGATTCAGGTGTTGATGAAAAATAAAGACAGTTGAAACAGCAGTAGAAGCTGCCTTTGGGGGTGGCCTTTTAGATGAAAGCGTCCTAGACCACCTCCAGCGTGGGAATTCTTGATTAGAGCACCTGCTGCCCCAGGGTGCAAGTTTAATCTAATTCAGATTTAATCACAATCTCCACGCTGAAGTATTTTAAGTATTTTAATGAAGTATGACATTTCTTACGTCATAATACCAGTTCATTATACATTCCCTGGGCTTTTAATTTTTTTAAGTTCACCATTTCCTAATTTTTATCCTAACTTTTTCCAATGTTTAAATTCTTGATTTTGAACAGATAGTATTACACATTCCTTTGTTTTAAAGTGACTAATTTTCAACTAAACTCTATTAATATCAGATTCTGCATTCTCCTCCATCCCTCCCATTAAGTTTTTCTTCCCTTTGGCTATATTTCCCTTGTCATCGTGTGGACCCCACCAAGCCAGTCACTGTTAGAAATCTAAATAGCGAAGAATCTAGTCTCATATTTGATGAACAGGTTTGGTAAAGAGGAAAGAAAGGAATGAGATGGCTGGAGAAAACAAAGGGTACCCACAGAGATTGGGACTTAGAAACTACAAGTGCAGCGGTCAGGGTATGCCTGTGGGCCCAGCTACCTGGGTGGCTGAGGTAGGAGGATCGCGTAAGCCCAAGAGTTTGAGTCCAGCTTGGACAACAGAGCAAGACCCCATCTCTTAAAAACAAACAAACAAACAAACAAACAAAAAGCCTTATTAAAAAACTTATAAAAAACTTATAATATTGACTCAAACTGTGCAAAAGCAATTCATGCAGCCAAAGCATTTGTACCTTCATAACATTCTGAAAAAAAAAAAAAAGACTTAAGAAAACTCTCATGAAGGACTGATATATTATTAAGAAGAAAAGAAAAATAACAGATGTTCTATATAAAACTGTGTGTAAATATAGAGTGCCCATAAGTTCATGTGCAATTTATTATGTTAAACTATTTTAAATTGCACACTAAAAACGTTATGTCCACCCTGTATATATACACACATATATTTATGATTGTGTACATATGATATATGCATGTGGTTTGAATTTTGTATATATACATATATTCTCCCAGACGTACAACTTGTATGCAGAAAAACAACTTAAAGAAAAGACATCAAATTATCAGCAGTATTTATGCCTGTATTTTAGATTTGCAATAATTTTAGCTATCTTATTTTTATACTTTCTGTACTGTAAACTTCCTACAAAGTGCAATTATTTCTTTTATGATTAAAAAATAGTATAGTTACTTTGACTTACCTAAACCTTTTCTTCAATAACTTTTATTGGCCTTTTCATATTATTTCTGTACTAAATATGCAAATCAACTATTCACCGTGAAGTATTCTGCCCAGGATACAGAAAACAATCAAAGAAATTATTCATGGTATTACTATACAGTATTTTCTAACAGGAATATGTGTCAACATATCTATTAGGACCATTGAAAAGATACATTGACTGATTTATTTTCTTTTTATTGAGTCAAGGACAATGGACAAGTACAATCAATCTTAGACAACTTGACTTAAGAGGATTTATTTTCCATCATTAATGGGAACTCCAGCTTTTTCTTTCTTTTTTATTACTTTTATTTTTATTTTAGCTTTGGTCTGTATGAAGTCCTCCCCTTACTTAATATTTCCCATGATCTTTTCTTTTTATTCCTAGCAGAAAGTGATTTTCTAATATAATTGGTTATGAAATACTCTTCTTCTTTTGTCAAATTTTAATCACCTGGCACCAAAGGTTGATATTATGTAATTAGAGAACAAAATTGGTACTTCTGTTTTAATCAGAGATAAAACAAAAGAGAAAAATTAGCATTCAGTTTGCTTTTAATTTCAGTTAACTATTACAAGGATATTATTTTCTTGTTAATAAATAATCCTATTCATTTAGGTAGATAGGAGCTAAGATTGTCATATACATTTCTCAGAAACAGTGCTCAGTTATATAACTTTTAAATTAGTAAAATTACATTAATTTTGATTAGAATTGCTCTTTGTACAATGTGTCATCTTTCACACAAAGAACTTTCAAGTCAGTTGCAATTATTCATTCACATTAAGTGATCAAAGGATAGTCCTTTTGTCTTTGGCTTCTTTAAAATATATGTTACTTACATAATATTTTTTAGTATACACACAATAAAAAGAAGTAAGAAAAATTTAGTGTGTCATTCCTTTCTACAGAAGATAGCTACAAAAGCCCTCAAAATAATTTTATTTTGTCCAGCATGAAATACAATTTGGGAGTAATATTATAATTACACAATCATGGCATAAAATTAGTATGATATTTTTCTGAAAGTATCATTGCCTATCTTATTTCTTCTGTTTTTGCTTTCTTAAAATATTGTATCTGTAATTGAACTTATGTACCTAGAAGTAACTCTCAGCAATTTCTTAGGCATGCAAAACTATTTTGGGGCCCTGCCATTTGTACATTTCACTCTATCATACTTGTCTTTTTTGGCTTGTCTCCACCTCTGCTGGGGCTCAGAGCAGCTTGGCACCTTGGCATACTGAGGATTTTAAGCTGAAGGAAATTGACAAAACCACAGAAGTGGAAAGGTGTCTAAGACACTCCCCTATTCACTTTTTGCAGGCCCTAAAACCTAGGAAGGTCACTCTCTGGCCTCCTCCTTCCCTTCTCCTTTGGAGATCCTCATGTGACAGGTGTCCCACCCTATACCCAGTAGGAAGGAATGTCATACAGAGACACAGAAAAGAATCTGACCTAACAGGCCTTGCCCAGTTCCCCCAGTTTATGACCATAATATCACACTCTTTCTTGTCCAATCATGTTTCTGGACAACTGTGCACTTATTTCATCGTATTTAGCATAAAACATACACAGCTTTTCCAAGATCTTTGGCTCTTCATGTTATTAGGAAGGTTCCCATGTGAGGAAAACATTTATTAAATAAATTTACATGTTTTTCTTGTGTAAATATTTCTCTTTTCAGGCCCAGCCAGGGACCCTAAGAGAAAACCTTCCTTCTATACTCCCTCAGTTCTTTCAGGTGTTTTTTTTGTTTGTTTGTTTGCTTTGTTTTGTTTTTTGTTTTGTTTTTCAGCTATTTCTTTGAGCCACAGGTTTTGATTCACAGTTCCCCAAGGATTACAGACATTGAGCACTTTTTTCATGAGTTTTTTTGGCCATTAGTATAATTTCATTTGAAATGTGCTGTTCATGTCTTTTGCTCACTTTTTAAGGGGGTTGTTGCTTGTTTCTTGCTGATTTGCTTGAGTTCTTCGTAGATTCTGGTTATTAGCCCTTTATCACATGTATAACATGCAAATATTTTCTCTCATTCTGCAGGTTATATCCTTGGCTGCGCAGAAACTTTATGTAATCAAGTCTCATTTATTAATTTTTCTTGTTGCTGTGATTACTGTTGGGTTTTCCTTATAAATTTGTTACCTAGGCTGGTATCTAGAAGAGTTTTTCCAAAATTTCCTTCTAGAATTCTCATTGCTTCATGTCTTAGGTTTAATTAAGTCTGTTATCCATCTTGAATTAATTTTTGTGAGTGGCTATCCAATTTTCCCAGAACCAGTTATTGAATAAAGATTCTCTTCCTCAGAGAAGAGCCCAAATAACCAAAGAAACTTTAAGCAATAAGACTAAATCAGGAGGCATCACTTTACCAGACTTATGCTATAAGGCCATAGTAACCAAAATAGCATGGTACTGGTACAAAAACAGAGACATAGACCAACAGATGAGAACAAAGAACACAGGTGTGAAAACATCCTCATATTACCATCTGATCTTTGACAAAACAGACAAGAATTTGTTTAGGTCTTTAAGCAATGTTTAAAATCATGATTTTAACCTGGGATTTATTTATTTTTTATAGGTTCTTCAAGTGGAATACCAAGTCAAATATAAATATTGATACATCTTGACAAATTACATCAAGGAAAACAGTACCAATTTACTATCTAAGCAGCAGTGCCTGAGAGGGTTAAAGAGTCATCTATATTATTTCAGTCTTAACTACTTCAGAGAGCTCTACATACATAATAGTCCCATTGTGTCACAACAGATCCTTCAGAGAAAAAAGAAAACTTTTTTTTCAAGAAAAAAAGGAAAATTTTCTTCATGAAAAGTTTTCAGTTTTTAAGAATCTTAATTCTCAGGAAATGCTTTCTGATTTGTCCAGAAGGAATTCTAATTTTTATTTTCGGATTTTTCCTTTTAAAATTATACATCCACAGCATACTGTATTTGAGTAGAATTAAAATTGAAAATATTTCCACTACTCCAGTTGCCGTTGAATCTACTTAATAAGGCATGAAAATCCAAATTAGGTATCATAGGTTTTTATCATTTAGAAGCCTATAGTTGTCATTTATGCTATTTACTGAATGTTTCCATTTCTCCTTTTGATGGGGCACATGGCAATGTGACATGTCTTTGCTTTCCAAAGTTAAGTGTGCCTATGCAACTTGCTTTATCCAATTAAATGCGAACAGAAGTGAACACTATTTCCCTTTCTGGCAGAAGCTTTAAAAGTAAGATTTTGATTCATCACATGTATTGAGAGGAGATTTCTATCAGCTTGGTTTCTGAGTGATTATAATTAAGAGAGCCTTCTTGATGACATGAGTCAGACTGGCGGTAGAAGAAGAAAATAAAATTTCATACAGCTAATTTATTGAGGTTTGGAGTCATTTCCTATAACAGCATAATGCAGTTGGTCTTGACTAATGAATGAGGTGGCTTAAAATATGGGGAATTGGCTTAATAAGGAGGTGGAAGGGATGTGAAAGAAAATTATATCGGAATATAAAACTCTAAAAAAACACAATCCACTATGTCATGCCAATATATTTAGTAACATTCTCCGGGTTATTTGGAAGGGAGATTCCAACCTTCTATGAGAAAAGATTGAAAAAAATAAATATTCGTAGTATGTTTTAGTTGATGTAGGTAGTAGATGGGAGAAGGACTGTGACAGATAAGAGCTCAGAATAAAAACAATGACTGGTTTGTAAGCAAAGAAGAGAAAAGGAAAAGTCCAGAGTTTGGTCAATTATAATGCTGATATAATGCAACTTCCTGTGAAACATAGCAAGAAGCTGAGTTAAACTCAGCTTTGTCATAAGGGTTAAATCGTGCATACTTGCAACCCTCTTATAACATGGTCCCCACCCCATTTTTTTGACACTCCTCTCATTGAAAGATGTGGTCTACTTCTCCCCTTAAATGTAGGTGGGCTCAGTGTGGCAGAAAGGAAGCCGTGTGACCTTCAAGACTAGGTCAGAAGACATCTATCTGTCGAGAGGCCTCTTTTGGGGATGTCCTCTACAAATCCCAGCCACTGTAGAGTGGGAAGCCCAGTTCACATAGAAAGGCTGGGCATTATATTCCCCATAAACCGTTCTGATTAAGTCAGCTTTTAAATCATCCCTGCTCAGGCACAGGCCATCTTTCTTTCTTTCTTCCTTTTTTTTTTTTTTTTTTTTTGGAGATAGAGTTTCACTCCTTTGCCCTCCATTGAGTGCCATGGTGTCAGCTCACAGCAACCTTCAGCTCTTGGGCTTAGGTGATTCTCTTGCCTCAGCCTCCCAGTAGCTGAGACTACAGGAGCCTGCCACAATACACACAATATAAAGCATCACTTTTTAACCATTTTTAAGTGCACAATTCTGTGGCATTAACTACATTCACATTGTTGTGTGACCATCAACACCATCTATATCCAAAACTTTCCATAATCCCACACAAAAACTATATACCCAATAAACACTAATTTTTTATCCCCCTTTTTTTTCTCCACTCCCTGGCAACCACCATTGTACTTTCTGTCACCTGCTTTCTTAAGTAAAGAAGTTGTTTTGGAAGTGGATTCTTCAGACCCAGTTGTTCCAGATGCTAGTCATCTGAATCCTTCCAGCTGAAGCCCCAAATGCCTTGAAGCAGTAACAAACTTTTCATGAGTCTCTGATTCCCAAAAGCCATGAACATAATTAGTTTTTGGTTTATGTTACTAATGTAGAGGGGATTTGTTATACAGCAAAGACAGCTAGAACAGTGTAGCTGTCATACTATTATGAAAATCTCAGTAGAAAGCCATCTAAGTGTGTGGTATCTAGTAAAACCCTTTAATTGGACAAGAAGGCTCAGTTAAAAAAATATATAAGGTATACATTTTCCTAGAGCTTGACAAGTTTAAAAGACCACAGTTAAGATAGAAAGAGGGTACTTGGGAGTGGTGGTAATAGAAGATGGAACATCTAAGAAGGATTACTGATATGTGGAACTGACTAAATATTGGGTAAGGTGCAAACCATCTGGGCGAAGGGCACACTTACATGTGTAAATTTGACTCCATCCGTACAAAAATAAAAGTATATAAACGTGTTCACCTCCTAATATTCTGAAATTAAACAAAAACAATAACAAAAAAAAAAAGAAGAAGAAGAAGAAAAAAAAATAAGCTTTCTGGATTTTGAAGGAAGATTTTAGGAAGCATCTGAGATTTCTGACTGAGATCTTCCATGGAAATATTTTCCAGGTCTTCCCCCTGCCATCCCCTAAGTCATTTTACAAGACATGTGAAGAGATGCATTCTCCAATACTCACTTCAAAAATAGCTAAGGCACCAGAAGAGAAAGAAAGAATTCTTATCTGGTGGAGTTCAGAACTCCAGGGAGAACAATGGACTTGAGGGCTCACTCATAGAAGAGGGACTTCCTGAGGGAATATGTCCCACCCAACTAGCTCAAGTCACCAAGTCTGTGTCTTCTGAATCTCTCATCTTACCTTTTCTGAATACAAGTTTTTACTACATTTCTTTTGTCCTTGTTGTAAAAGTGAATGTTGTGCTTGGGGGTACATATAATTTATTCTTACAGTTTATCCATTTATAGAACAATAACAGCCATGGCCAGACCTGACATCAAGACTAACACACACTCATCATCCAGAAACCCTGAACTTTGAGCTTGATACTGTCACTGAATCCATTTTAGTTTGCTCTCTTGGGAAGGTAGGAAACGTATGCTGAAGGCAGAAAGTAAAAATAAATAGTTGCTGACAGGAAAGTCATTAATCATTACCGCTGCTTATCAGTTCTCTTTCTTTCTAAACACGTGATAGAATTGGCCTTTACGATCTCTTAGAGTTTATGTGTCCTTTGTTATCCCTTTGGTATTTGACTTGTTTTGCCCCCCAAAATGGGACTAGTGTGGTGAAAGCCTTAGCTTCGGGATCTTTAAGAGTTAGTGTGTGATTTACTATTTTTTTTCTCCGGTACGGGGGATGATAGAGGAAGCTTGAGTTGAGGAGTCTCCTGAGTAACTGAATGGTTGTGTGAAGGGCACAGCCCCACTCTTCCCCTGATTTGGACTGGTGACAGAAAAAAAAATGATCTTCTATGTGCTTCACCTCTGAGATTTGGGGAATTTTGGGCAATATAGAATAACATAGCCCACTGAAATCTGCAAGTTTTTATTATATATCACACTTTGTTCCTGTTTTAGTTCCTTAAAAGAATAATATTTTAAGTATACGAATATATAATTTATGAACCATTCTAGTCAAAGCTGCTTATAAATTCTTCGCTGTTTTTGATTATTCTTTGCCACATTTAATTATGCTTACAGTATAATCTATCTCGTATCACATCACATTGTTTATCAGTACAATTTAGTTCTAGTTTAGGAAAGGCCCAATTATATTAAGAATGTGTTTGTTTGTTTTTAAGATGATTTCAGTTATAGACAAGTCATTGGAAAGTTTAGGAATTACACCAAAATAAAGTAATTTAAGTTATGGTCTCTTGATCACTGAAAAGGCCACGCCAGTTGGCTAAGTGGATATAGCCAGATGATAAATTATTATACATAGACATTGATATTGTTATATATGGATAGTCAACTAAAGAGACAGTGCCCTTCTTTTGCTTACATAGCCGTATTTGTCAGGAAGTATTTAGGGAAAAGGAGGAGAGAAATCAATATTTTTCAACATCTGTAAATCTCATTCTTCTTACTTGGTTCAATTTCCTGGTCACTTCTGTTTAATAAGATTCCCTTTCTTTTCTCATCAAACCTGATAGCATTTGTAGTTTGTTTGTTTTTGTTGTTGTTTTTTGTGTGTTTTTTTCTTTTTTTTATAGTTTTTGGCAGAGGCTGGGTTTGAACCCACCACCTCCGGCATATGGGGCTGGCGACCTACTCCTTTGAGCTACAGGCGCCACCCTTGTAGTTTGTTTTTAACAACTTGCAATTTTTACTTCTGGACTAGTTACTTGTGATGGGAACTAAGCAATTGATACTTGCTTGAAAATGCCTTACTCTTACTTTATAAAGAGTTTTAGTGTGTGTGTTTGTGTATGTCTTCATCTCTCAAGACTGCTATAATAAAATACCTTAGCTAACGAACAACAGAGATAATTCTCATAATTGAGCAGTCTGCAATGGCCATGATCAAGGCACCAGCAGATTTGGTTATCTGGTAAGAGCCACTTTTTGTCACCTTTTAGCTATGTGCTCACATGTGAAAGGAGCAGGACAGCTGTAAATTCTCTTCATAAGGCCCTCATCCCATCACAAAAGCTCTGTCTCATAATCTAACCATTTCCAAAAGGTGCTACATCTTCATACCATTACTTTAGTGGTTTTTTAACAAATGAATTTTGGAGGATCACAACATTCAGAACCTAGCAGCATGAGTGCACATGCCTATTCATTTGCATGAATTTCTGACAATCTTATAACCCCATTTAGTCACTTCAAAAAGCAAAATATTTTTGGAGCTTTTTTTTTCGAATGGTGCACACACATACATACTTGTTTAGAATAATGTGAATGTTAAGTACTTCATCTTTTGACTAAACGAGCTTCTAAAATTGGATGGAACAAAGTCAACCCTTGTTAGAATTGCTCTAATGGATTTACTTTGAAATATTTATTGATATGAAGTTAATATTATTTAACTATTTGAGAATATTTGTAAATGGAGCCAACATTGTAACATCATTTCTCATGCCTGCACAAAAATACGCAGGATAGAAAATCAGTCAATTAACTTAGAAAACTGCTATTTTGTTTGTTTAGAGAAATATATAAAGATGAGTTCTACAGCTCTATGTATTAAATTATCTTCAATATCTGCTTAAAATAACGTTTGAAGTAAATGTGCTTGTTTCTTTTGCAAAATGCTGTGTTCAGCCTTTAGCACAGTTAATGATATAAGCATAGGCTTCAAGGCGAATGGTAAATAAAAGCAACCCTTTAGTGTAAATTACACATTTGTCATTAACTTTCTTGATACACAGAAACTCAGTATTTAATTTTTATTAAAAGAGTAACTTTAAAAACTCATGCTGCTAAAAAGGCTTTTTTGCATATTTTTAAAGTGCTAAAGAAGCAGTTTTAGATTTACAAGACAACAGTAAGTGGTCATCCCATGGCAGCAAGAGTACTCAGAAACCTCTCTGTACACCACCACAGGATGGCTCAGCCTTTATTTCTAGCACACACTTCATATCCATTTCACCCACAATTTCCCAAGTTACTCACTGACCCCATTAACTAGAGGCTGCATCCATCTCAAAGGCCACACACTGGTGCTTTCTGAGTAAGCTAAGAGGAAAGGTTATTAACTGAGAAAAAGGTGAAAAGAGACACTAATTTTCAGCAAAATCTGCTGCATACTTTGTTACCCAAATTTTTTTTCTTTCTTTTTTTTTTTCCCCCCCTTCAACTTTATTGCGTCAAGCAGCCGCTTATATAGAGCTTGGGGAAGAGGCGGGGAAAGAAGGCGGGGGATGAGGTGTGTGACAGGGTTGGGCCACTGGCATGGTACCACGTTGGCTGTATCTAGGTAGAGGCAGTTTCAGGCCGGGCCTTGCTGAGTCATTGCTACGCAGAAGTAGCTCAATGGATCTACTTCTAGTCAGGCTCGGGTTTGTTACCCAAATTTAACTACTCTCTGGTCTTTCCTCTTCTCTTAGTATTCTTGGGAAAGATGGCTGTCCTCTGGGAACCGTTCCTTAGTTGTTCCTCTGGGAGCCCTTCTCCGGGTCATGTAGTTACCCTCACTCCTGTCAGCCCCTCTGCTCTCTCCCCAGCTGGTTACAAACTAGACATGAAACACTCTACGTCTTCCTCGCTCTGTGTAATAGACAAATTGCTATTGCTCTGTCTTATCATTTAACAGAGCACAACCAAAGACTGAATAGCCATAGAAGACGTCGATGAATGGCAGCTGTGGATGAAAAGCACCAAACTGTAAAATAATTTAAAGAGGTTTATTCTGAGTCGAGTGTGTGTGACCACAACTTGGGGGCTAGTTCTCAAGAGGCCTTGAGAAAATGTACCCAAGGTGGCTGGATTACAGTTTGGATTTGACTCTTATGTTTTTGGAGGTATTTTGTTTCGTTTTTAAGTATTTTGGTTTTTTTAAAAAAATATTTCTAGTTTAATTTCATTGTGGTCTGTAAGCATATAGTCTATGATTTCAAAATTCTTTTAAATTTGTGAAGGTGTGTTTTGTAGCCCAGAATGTGGTCTATCTTAGTGAATATTCCATGTGAACTTAAGAAGAATGTGTATTCTGTTGAGGTATTCTCAAAGTTCAACTGCATTCAATTGATTAATGGTGCTGTTCAGTTAAATGATATCCTTACTGGTGTTCTGCCTGCTGAATATGTTAATTATTGATATTCATGTGTTTACAACTTCAACTCTATAGTAAATTTGTCTATTTCTCCTTTAAGTTCTATCATTTTTGCCACATGTATGTCAATGTTCTATTGCTATGTGCTCTTCTTGAGGAATTAACCCTGTTGGCATTATATAACATCCCTTTTTATCTGTGATAATTATTCTTATTCTGAGACCTGCTTTGTCTGAAATTAACATAGCTACTCTAGTTTTCTTTTGATTTATTTTTGCGTGGTATATTTTTATTCATCTCTTTACTTTTATTTTATCTATTTTTTTTTTTTTTTTACTTCAAGTGGGTTAGTATAGATGATATATAGTTGAGTCTTCTTTTTTAGTCTACTCTGATAGTCTTTGTCTTTTAATTGGTCTTTTAGATCATTCACATGTAAAATAAATGTTGATACAGTTGAATTTATATCTAACATTCTGTATTTTTTATTGAGTACCTTATGCAATTACATTTTCTTCCTTCACCTGGCATATTAATGGTAATTCTTTTGAAAATATTTTCAGTCGTCAATTCATGTTTTTAGAGGTAGTTTAATTTCTAAGCATTTTCTAGATATAGTTTTGTTATTAATTTCTAGTCTGCCAATTAAAGTCTACTTTCAAATAGTGCTCTACTGGTTGATGGGTAGTACAGGTACCTTTTAACAGAGTAGTCCCAATTTTTCCCTCCTGTCACTTATAATTTTGCTGTCATTTATTTCACTTATACACTATAATCACCCAAAACATTCTTGTGATTGGTAGTTTAAACGGTAGCCTGAACATTTTTTTCTTGTGTCTGTGAACTGGTTCCAATCAATCATATATGGAATAAAATGAAACTAAAATAGGTGGCATTTATTTTTACACAAGTTATATGTACTAAATAAAAAAATCAGAATAAAATATCAACCCCACAGAGATTAACTTGCTTTTGTAGTGTAACCAACCTAAATGCTAGAAAAATCAGTGGGAGGAAAAGCAAAGAGCTCAGAGTACTTCTGCTATAACTTAGAAGTAACATGGTCCTTGAGTTCCTTTTTTCTTCCTCCATAGGTTCGGTAACCAAAATACATTCTTACTCCCTGTTCACTCATTTTATTTTGGCAGGGTCAGGGAAATGAAGAATATGTTTTTTAAGAACAGTCTTTACTACTTTCTACATGCTCAGTGAGAAATGATGCCCTCATCTTTTTTTACATTACCTGGCAAAATATTAGCAGTTAGAGGAAGAGCTGGAAAATGGACCACATTGACATAGAGAAATATCAAAAGGTTCATCTAATTCAGAAATTGAAATATCAACAGTGGTTTTTCAACTTTTTATCTCACGGCACACTTGAACCTATAGTTAAACTTCCACGGCACACTTAAACTATGTTGATCAAAAAACAAAAAAAGAATATACTTACTGTGCTTTTAATGTCATTTGAAAACAATTTAATTAACAATGTTTCAAAATTTTCCTTTGAAACCTAAGATCCTCTCACAACACATCCTTGTGCTGCAGCACTCTGATTGGAAATCACTGCTCAAGTAATTGGATTTCTAATTCATATGGCTTATATTTTTCTCAATATTGTATACTGTTTTAATATAATTTACAAAGTTACAAAGCATAGAAAAATCAAGATTGCTAAAAAAATGTTAACTTTGCTCTCAAAGCGAGAAGGCTTTTATTGTTATAGTTAATGAAAGTGACATAAGTCTCAACATATATAGTAAGTATTAGAAACTAAAAGGCAATTTTTCACTGTATTTGGAGCTACAAGAACAAATATTTGTTTAGTTCTTTGGAAGAGTAGTAACAGAAACAAATGCCAAGAATTATTGACAGAATGTGTGTGTGGTGCCCCCTGGTGCTACTATCTGCATTTCAAGGAAACTAGTGATGACTTCTGCAAAAAGATGGTGTTACAGGTAGAAATACCTAGCTCTCTTAACCAGAATGAGGAAGGTTGAAATGCCCTCATTTGAGCATGATTTTTTATCGTGATAGGAGATGGATTGTGGCAAACCTGAATACTAGCATAATGAGTTTAACACAGAGCTTGAGCTTAAGCTGCAGAGTTTGAGGCCAGCCTGAGCAAGAGCTAGACCCTGTCTCTGCTAAAAAGAAAACCAGAAAAACTAGCCAGGTATCATTGCCGGCACCTTGTAATCCCAGCTATTGGCTACTCAGGAGGCTGAGGCAGGAATATCACTTGAACCCAAGAGTTTGAAGTTGCTGTGAGTTATGATGCCACTGCACTACCCATGGTGACAGAGTGAGACTCTTTTCCAAAAAAAAAAGATGTTTTTATTAATATATAAATATAAAGGAAAGAATATAGCAGTGTTTACAGAGGATGAACCAAAGCCCTGACCAAAATAGGGAGAGCTCTATCAGAGGGGGACAAAAATATTCCTCAGGACAATTTTCTGTTCCATGGATGTCATTTGTTTTCTACCTAGCGTTTAAAAAATACATTTGAGCCAACATTTTCAACCTGGCAGAATTCACATCACGTTGTCATGTTCCCTGGAAGTCTGGCAGCTGTGTGCCCTGATCCCCACCTGCCAGCGATCAGGTGGTGCTGAATGCAGCTGCCTCCTTTAGCTGTAGCCTGTGGGCTTCAGTTATTATAGCATGTTTCCTCAGGCTTCTTCTAGTTTACATTTACATTTTCTTCTGGCCCTTACAGGCATTTGATTGTTGACTCCTATATTGAACCGAATCCTGAAAGTAAAGAATCTCTTGAGTCCTCTGAAATGCACAAGAAAATGAAAGGCGAGTTCCTAAGATGGCTGACCTGAGCACACCTTGTTTTCTCAGGCTAACCCACCACTCATCTTCTGTGAAAAGGCTCAAGTTATCAAAGCTAAACTTAAGTTGGTATGTTGTGCTTTCCATTAATTATAATGTTTAACTTAAATCCAAAGAAAATTGTTACTAGTTTATGTAAAGTGTGTGATTAAGTTGTCCCCAAGCAACCATCTTTTTGTTTGATGACTCAGTTTTATTTGGAGACTGCCAAATAAAAATGGCAAATTAAACCCATTTCTACCTTCCACTCCTTGGAAAACCAACTGAAAACTACAAAAGGAATGATCTATGTAGGCTGCTCAGTTTTCAATGAAATTAGGCAAGCTACAATTCTGTCAATGTAAGAAATAAAATCCAGATCAATTATTATTGAGAGGACAAGAAAGCAGTAAGGCCTAGAGACATTCAAGGAGTATTCAGGGTTCCCACAGTTGGCGTCAGACTTGGCGGGCTAAGTATGCAACTTGTGGCTTAGATGTAAAGCACCACAGAAAGGAGGAAGGACAGATGAGGAGACACACGATTTACAGGAAGCTCTGCCTCTCCCCATCTCAGTAAAGGCAGATAAATAAGTGCCAGTCACTTCACAGAAGATATTTAAATATAAAGATCTTTCTTGCAATCCAGCAGCCTCCTCCTCATTGTAAGTAAAGATACAATGAAACCAACACAAGCGGCATAAAATGTAAGGATTGGTTTATGACAACTGAATCCAGTGCACCCATGGCCAGGTGCATTTCCCTAACCTTTCCCCCATAAGTTCTCCTGCAAAGTGATGGCTCAGGAAGTGGCAACAACAGACATTTTCAGATAGGAAGGAAATGAGGAATTACAACACCTTAGTTTCTTTTTGCAAAGCCATCTACTGACGAAATTATACAAATCTTAAACAGATGAATAGAGAGATCATTATAAAGGGGGGAGAGCACTGGCTGTTGAAATACAAAACTAAGAAAAAATTACTGAAAATTTTAAATAATTGAGAAGACTATCTAAAACCTTGATGTTGCGGAACTTAAGATATAGGCAATGAAACTTGGGACATTAGATGATAGACATAGGAGGTTGTAGAAGTTTATAAATGCCATTTTCCTTATTTCTCGGAGTGAGATGTGGAATGATAATGTCTTTTTTTTTTTTTTTTTTTTTTTTTGCAGTTTTTGGCTGGGGCTGGGTTTGAACCTGCCACCTCCAGCATATGGGGCCGGCGCCCTACTCCTTTGAGCCACAGGCGCTGCCCAATAATAAGTCTTTTAAACTAATACATTTATAAGCCAATTACACAAAGTTATAGTGGGAGAGCCCATAAAAGTTAAAACAAAGTATAAAACTATTTTGGAAAAAAGCACAGATATACATACAAATAAACATAAAAATATATAAACCATACAATGAAAGAATCATTGAAAAATTAATACACATTGTATATGCCTATTCAAAATATTACATGTACTCTATAAACATACATGACTACTATATATACCCATAATTAAAAACAGAAAATTATTTTAAATTTAAAAAATTAAAGAAAAAAATAATAAGTTAAAAACACGATGGTATGACATTAACTCAGATGACAGAAAGAAAACTTAAATAATCTGTCAATTCTGAAATAAACATAAACATCCTGTTAAACAGAATAGACTTTGATCCTATTAAAAAAAAATAAAACAACTATTTGCATAGTCAGTAAGTGTATGTAAAGCAAGTGACTTGGGTTGAAAATAAATGAATAGAAAAAAATACAAGAGCAAATAAAGTGATTAGTTTTATACGTCACATGATTAATACTAGACAAATTTTAACTTGAGGCTTAAAGAATTAAAGATACTAAGAAGACTATTTTGAGAAGAAAATAGCACTTTAGACAATAAAAGTTGATTGAGTCTTTGGGGGAAATTAATGTACTTCAAATATTTCCGTGGAAACATAGCAATGAGTAAAGGATAAATAACTGGAACATGCTTTTGGTCCAAGTTAGGCAAAATAGGAAAAATAAATAGTATTAAGAATTTACAAAAACACAATTATTGATGAGAATCTAAAAAGTACACCTTAAGTATATTTCCTTGAAAGTGGAGAACATTCTTTTTCTGTGTCCATAGAATATTTGCCAAAAAATTGCCATGTAGAAAACTTAGTTGAAGTTCCTTAGTGTAGAAAAAGTATAGGCATATGTTCTATCACAGAGCAGTAGAGAAAGATGCTAATAATAAATTCACAAACAAAATATCATACCTCCTGAAAACTACTCAACAGCACATGACTCTGTCCTAAATGAGTCTAAGGTTAAAGATAAAAATCAAAATGATATTTGTAACATATTCAAAAACCAATTAGCGATAAATCACCATACCTCAGAATCTTGGGGTTCAATTAATTCATACTCAGAGGAATATTAGCAGCATCAGATATTTGAAAAGTCAATTTAAATTATTTAAGCATTCATTTCTTAAATATTTTACAAATGTAACCTTCATAAGAGCAGAGATTTTTGTCTATTTGTTCAATGCTCTATTTCTGGTTTGCATAGAGTAGGGAATCAATATGTGATACTGGATAAATTAATAAATGAAACTATGCAATGAAAATTAATATACAGTATACCCAAGGAAAACATGAGATAATAGAAAACACTAAATCAGAAAACAAAAAAAGTAATAATATTGTAAGATACATCAAAGATTAATTCTTAAAGTCAAGGAAACCAAAACCAGATTATTAGCTAAGATCAATCATAAAAAAAAGAAAACAAATGTATAGAACTAGATGTGTGATGGAGAAATAACCACAGAGACAAATAGTAGCATTAATGTTGAATTGCATTTATCAGGATGGAATAGATTTTTCTGAATAATAAAAATATATCACTGGGTAAATTATATCATTTGAATGCAATATTATTCAACTATAAAAATGAACAAACCATGGATACAGGCAATAATACTCCTTTAAATTATGAAGAAAGAGATATACAATGCAAATGAAAAAATGTCAATATACTTGAGGGTATCCAAATTGCCAGTGAGTATATTAATAGGCATCAATACATAACACTGAAATGAAAATTAAAAATACATTGTGATAACATTGAATACCATAAGAATTTCCAAGACTGAAAGAAAAACTTAATTGCAGGGATTGTAAACAATATACAGAAATTATGGGCATGTGAACATTTACACTCCAGAATACTATTCATTATCTATTGAAGTTAAACAAAATGACTGGTCATTGATCTTCAAGGAAATGAGTGCGTATGTCCACAAAATGATATATACAAAAAATATTCACAGAAGCCTTATTTGTAACAGCAAAAAATCTGAAAACAATTTAAATGCCTATCTACAGTAAAACGAATAGTATTTATATAATAAAGTACCATTAGTAAACAAATTACTGACATTTAAAAACATACAAGGAAGATGCAAAGGAGTAAATGTTGTGTAATTCCCTTTATATAAAGTTCAAGAACTGGCAAATTATAAGTAATTATTGACACTGACAGATGAAATGAATGGAAAAAAGTCCAAAGAGCATCTCAGGCACTGGATACTCTATATTTGTAGCCAGGACGTATTATATAGATGTTTATATATGTAAAAATACATCAGTCTATACATTTAAGATTTTGCAGGGGTAGGAATTCATTATTTTGATTTTTTAATCATTCTCTTAAAGCATTATTGATATATAATAAACCGTACATATTTAAAGATTATCCTTTGAAAAGTTTTACGTACACATATGCCTATGAAACTGTCACCACAACCAAGGTAATGAACATACAATGATCTCTCACACCCTTTTGCAATCTTTCCCAATACCTCCACCCGCCTATACATCTACAAGCCACCATTGATCTGCTCTGCCAACGTAGATTAGTTTGCATTTTCTAATACTCTATAAAATAAAATCATACCGTGTATACTCGTCCTTGCCTGCTTCTTTCAGTCAACAGTTATTTTGAGATTCAATCATTGTGATTACATGTAGCTATGGTTCATTCCTTTTTACTGCCAAGTAGCATTCTGTTGTGGATACACCACAATTCACCATTTATCTATTGATGGACATTTGGGTTGTTTTAGGCTATGCCAAATTAAGTTGGTATGGATTTTCTTGTACCAGTTTTTATGTGGATATATATTTTCAGTTATCTTGGGCAAATATTCAGAGGGAAGGGATGGATCTTATGGTAGGTGCATGTCTCACTCAGACATTGCTAAACTGTTGGCACAGCAGTTGCCCTGTGAGCCTGCAGCTGTGAGACTCAGCTCCTCCACAGCCTTGTCAACTCTTGGTATCATCAGTCTTTTTTATTTGAGACACTGTATTATAAAAGGTATGTAGTAGCATCATTGTGATTTTAGTTTTCATTTATCTAATGACTAATGATGTTGGGCACTTGTTTATGTGCTTATTTGCTAACCCTATAGCTTCTTTGGTGAAGTGAGTATTCATGTCTTTGGCTGACTTTAAAAAAATTGGATTGTTTGTTTTTGTATTGTTGAATTTTGAGAGTTCTTATATATTCTGGATAAAGGTCTTTTGTCAGATATATACTTTGTACATTTTGTTCCTCAGTTGTGGCTTATCTTTTTATTCTCACAATTTAAAAAAAATTTTAATTTTAATGAAACCCTATTTATTAATTTGTTCTTTTATGCATTGTACTGTTGTAGTGATGTCTTAGAAATATTTGCTTAACCTAAAGTCACAAATGTTTTCTCTAAAGTCTTTAGTTTTACACTTTACATTTTTAAGTCCATGGTCCATTTGAATGAATTGTATATATGGTACTAGATGTGACTCTGGGTTCATGTTTTTGAAAATGGATATCTACCTCTTTCTGTGCCATTGCATGTGTGTTACACATAAACAGGAAATTAAAAATAAACACATCAGTGAGTATAATGAAAGAAAACTCCTTATGTATAATTTGAGCAATAAATGCTGTAAAGGATACATAGATAAACCATACACACACACACACATATACATGGAGAAATTTAAAATTTGTGTTAGAAAGTCAGAAAGACTTAATATTGTAATGGAAGGCATTCAATTCCCCTACATTCAAAATACCACTGTGTCATTCCTATGTGGCAATTCATTAACATACCTGACTATTTATTTATTTATTTATTTATTTGTGAAAGAGTCTCAAGCTGTTGCCCTTGGTAGAGGGCCATGGTGTCACAGCTCATAGCAACCTCAAACTTTTGGGCTGAAACGATTCTCTTGCCTCAGCCTCCCAACTAGCTGAGACTACGGGTGCCCACCACAATGCCTGGCTATTTTGTTGTTGTTGTTGTTGTTGTTGTTGTTGTTTAGCAGGCCCTAGCGGGGTTCTAACCTGCCAGCCCTGGTGTATGTGGCTGGCACCCTAACCACTGAACTATAGGTGCCAAGCCACCCTTTAGGTTTTTATCTAAGATCTTTGCATATTCTTCACTACCCCTTCTCAGTTGGTCTTGAATTCTGATCTTTGTACCATTGTATAAGACTGCTGACTAATTACTCTATTTTTCAAAGTCTTTCTAGTTAGGATTTTAATTTCCTATTCTGTTCAGGTCCAGAATCATCAAATGTCCTGAAAGAACAACGGGCCATGTGCTTGAGATCTCTCAAGTCTCTCCTAAAGCTGTGCTGTTTCTCAACACAAGCAATGCATGGATTCTCCAAATGCTGCCTCCGCCCATAATCAGCCAACGGCCCCAGTGAAGGCGGCTGGGCAGTCATCTCTTCTCCGTGACCCTTCTTCCTTTCTGGTGTCTTTCTAGTCTTCACTGTCTTAGTAACTATCACCTATCCTAGAAGGATGATTCTTTATTTTATTTGGCTTCCTAATTATTTCCAAGGCAGCTCTAGTCTGTCACTGGCCCCTCCAGTCAAGACGAGGGCAGATATTTAGGTATAACTTTCCTAAAACAAACAAACAAAATCTCCACTTAGTTGAAATATAAGCCCCCCACCTAAAATCCTTAAAATCTTAAATGTATCATGTAATATGTCATATTTTTTGGCAGTGTTAAGTATTTGGGAAAAATAGAACTCATACAATACTAATAGGAGTGTAGTAAAATATACATGGCCCTTTTGGGTGGCAATTTTGCATTACATATAAAATTCACTGAATGTAAAAATTCTTCATGTAGTGCTCATCAACTCCATTGTTTAGAATGAACCCTAGAGATATACTCAAATCTATTATTAATTTCAATGTTGTTATAATATTAAAGAATAACAACAAAGCAAGGAGGCAAGGAAGGAAAGGAGAGATAAAGAGAGAAAAAGGACAGAAAGGAGGAAGGAATGTGGAACCTGCCGGAGCATAGTAAAAGAACACTTGTTTAAAAATCTCATTGTTACTTTCGTATAATGGACCCAGCTGTTCAAGGACTGTTGATTGGAAAGTTTATTTGAATGTCCCAATTAAAAGAGCTTCAAAATCCATCATTAAATATCTAACAGAAAATATTTATTTATTTTATTTTTTTGGCAAATATATAAATGAGCCAGTTAATAGTTGTTGCCTCTGGGAAACAGGACTTGAGAACTACAGTGGCAGAACTATTTTATTTTTATCATTTACCTTTGTACTATTTAAATGTTTATTTACTATGTCATCGTAGTGCTTATTAAAGACTATTACTAAAAGACAGAAATATATGAGCAAAATAAAACAAAAGGAAGAATATTGGAATAACTTTTTTAATTAAACCTTACATAATACAGGTGGTTCCTACCTACTACGTGATTATTGAATTGTGCTAAGAGTGATTTGCTGTTTTCAACTTTGTGTGGCTGTATCAGCACCTGTCCAAAGGAAAGAAAGGAGCTTGTATAAATGACCCAGGAGAGGAAGAGCTATACAAATGAACATACTAACATACTTGGGGATATGTGAATGGGTAAAAAAGTTCCTGAAGTAGCTAGTGGGAGCTCAGAACTCTCTGAGGGTACAAATGACAAATAAAATGCAAACATATTCAAAGGCTGTGGAATCTATGAGAGGACTCATCAATGTCAAGTCCATCATCCTATCATGCAGACCTTCAGTATTTCACTGATAATATTTGCAGTTTAGGATAGAAACATCACTCTCATTTGCATACTGTGTTTGATTAACTCTTGTCTGTAGATCAGAATTCAAATTGTATATACTTTAAAACACTAATTGTGCATTAATGTGTTTTCTGCTTTACTGTTAATTCCTCTTTTTTTGGCTTTCCTTATAAACCTTAGTTCCTTTACTTGGATCTTTGGGCAGCATGAGCATGACAGTGACATTAAAAGTTGATGAGCAAAATCATTGGAAGCTTTGCTGCTCATGTGCTGCCAACTTAAGTTCAGGAGAGTGCAACTGGACTTCAGACCTAGCACAGCACACATGCAGAACACTGAGGAAATGAGGTGGAGCGAGGGTGCAGCAGGGGAGACCAGGAGTGGAAAAGTCCTGAAATTTGATTAGGAGAAGATACCAATAACCCTCCATGAATAATGAAGGAGAAATGGGAGATTACTTGAAAATTACCCTTAACATGAAATCTATGAAAAGCACATTAGGGAGCAAATAAGTGTTAAAAATATCTAGATTGATATTAAATGACTTTGTTGTGATTACATAGTCTCCCATGGCTTAACCTTTCTTTTCTTCACATTTAATGTAAAAAGACATGAATGTTAAATACTAAGGTCATGAATCCATAGACTTGTGGACTTTTATAAGCAAAAGGTAATTGATGGTGCAACTTTAATTAAACGATTTTATGTCTTTCATCCATAGTTGCTTCACCTGAAATCAAGTGTTTGGACTGAAGACTTTATAAGGTTCCACTCAATCTGAGCACTCCCTGAGTCTGCATCTATCTCACAGTACCTGCTTTGCAGAGCTACACACAATATTAAATATATTCCATTGGTTTGTTAGATAATATACTTCTTTTCTCAAGATTTTATTATGAAAAATTCAAACATATGTAAATACAAATAGAATGAATAGTATAATGGACCCCTTCATCCATCAGCCAGCTTCAACTGTTATCAATATATCAACAGTCTTCTTTTCCCTATGCACTTCCCAATGTCTATCTATTTCTGGTTAATTTTTGGATGTTTTAGCTTTTTTGCAGTAGAATTTGCATGCTCTCAGATTTATCCCTTTTAAGCAATTAGTTTTATAGATTTACAGAGTTGTACAACCATTACAACAATCCGATTTGAAAATATTTCTGTTAACCCCCAAATTTCCTTTGTACCTGCTCACCCCAAACACAGGAAAATTGGGATTTGCTTTTTGTCTATTTTTATTTGCCTTTTCTGAATATTACATAGAAAGAGAATTTGTTGCATTTCCAAGTTAATTTTAGCCTACCACTTTTTAGCCTCTATTCCTGCATAACTTTAAAAATGGTATAGTAGGTTGGGTGTGGTGACTCATGCCTGCAATCTCAGCCCTTTGGGAAGCTGAGGTGGGAGAATTGATTACATAAGGTCAGGAGTTCAAGACCAGGATCTCAACATAATAAGATCCTGGCTCTATAAAAATTTTTTTAAAAATTACTGGGACCTGGTGGTGTGCACCTGTAGTTCCAGCTACTCAGGAGGCTGGGTCAGGAGGATCACTTGAGTCTAGGAGTTTGAGGTCTTAGAAAAAGAAAAAGACATTATACCATGACCTGGGACCTAACCAAGATGTAAGCCAGGGTAATTAGGTAAAATTACATGTCAAATAAGCATTTTTTCCTGTAAAATGATGTTTTAATGCAAGAAAAGAAAGATACCACAGTAGAGAAAGAGTAAATGGTAACAGAACAAAGCAAACCTCTGAGTTCAGATTCCCAGGATGATCGTGGGCAATGGGGATGGGAAGGGACACGTGGCTAGAATGTTTTCACGTTTTCCCTCTTCCTGCAAGGCTCGACCTATACCTGGTCTGGTATGCATCAGAACACTGGTCCCAAATGAGGTTTCAAGGCAAATGTATAGGATGGTAGTTGAGCACGCAGCAAGAACCAGGCCATATGTCTGGACTCCTTCTGTGGATTGCAGAGGGGACAGCCACCTGATTGTGTGAACAGTGCTCTTACCATTATGACAGTAATAATAACTAGTGCAGAACATCATTTTCTTGGGAGCATTTGTATTATCAGCATTTCAGGCCTTTGCTTTTTTATTGATTTTAAGATAGAGCACATCATAAAATGAATAACTGAGTCCAAGTGGAACCAGGACAGGAAAAAGCACTAATAATTAAGAACTGAAAAAGAGGATGAAGAGAAAGGAGGGGAAAGAAAATCATCGAGTGATATTTACAGATATTTTCCCACATGTTCTTACAGGTATGGATGGACTAAAGCATCAATGGATGGACTATACTATGTAACAAGGAGTAGGCAACATGTCAGCATACCCTACAGCTCAATATTGAATTCATATGTATGTTTATATGGGTTATTTGTTAATTTTTCGAGGTAGAGTCTTACTCTGTCATCCCAGCTAAAGTGCAGTAGCATCAGCACAGCTCCTTGAACCTCAAACTCCTGGGGTTCAAGTGATCCTCCTATCTCAGCTTCCCTAAGAAGCTGGGACTACAGGCACCTGCCATAATACCTGGATAATTTTTTCTACTTTTTAGAAGAGACAGGGTCTCAATCTTGCTCAGGATGGTCTCCAGCTCCTGACCTCAAGTAATCCTTCTGTCTTGGCCTCCTAGCATGCTCGATTAAAGTTATGAGCCACTACACCTGACCTGTATAGTTTATCTTTAAATCTATTAAATTAAAAATTGTTTTTTGCAGTTTTTGGATAGGGCTGGGTTTGAACCCACAACCTCCAGCATATGGGGCCAGCACCCTACCCCTTTGAGTCACAGGCGCTGCCCAATTTAATTTAATTTTTTTTAGAGACAGAGTTGCCCAGGTTGTAGTAGAGTGGCCTAATTATAATTCACTGCAACATTAAATTCCTGGGCTCAAGCAATTCTCCTGCCTCAGCCTTCTTTCTGAGTAGCTGAGACTATAGATGCAGGCTACCACACCCAGCTAATCTTTATATTTTTATTTTTGTAGAGACAAGGTCTCACTGTGCTGCCCAGGTTAGTCTTGAACTCCTGGCTTTAAGGAATTCTTCTACCTCAACCTCCTAAAGTGCCGACATTATAAGTATGAGCCACCATGCCCATCCAATACATGAATTATTTTTTGTTGCTTCATTGTTTTTTTTTTTTTGTTTTGTTTTGTTTTATTTTAGAGACAGGGCTTCCATCACCCAGGCTGGAGTCCTCACTGTAATCTCAAATTTCCAGCCTCAAGTGGTCTTCCCACTTCAGTCTCTAGAATAGTGAGGACGGTAAGAGTGTGCCACCATGTACAACTATATATGGATTGAAATATTTATAATTTTTAAAACACATAATTTTAATATGTTAAAATTTTAATATCCTTTAGAAAAAAATAGATCATTGAATATAAAGATATTTCCACCTTCTCCCTCCATTTAGAATCACCAGAAAGGTTAAAAACACAAAGTCACCCCTGAATCAGTGACAGTCACTACACCCAGAGACAGAGTTCTGGTCAGAAGTTGGGGCACCTTAATATTGTCTTTCTAATAAGTCTTACTGCCTTCTGGATCTTGACAGTATGCCACAGAAAGTGAAGAAGCAAACCCATGGGGCTCTGAGGTTCTATCTGAACAACATTGAGAGGGAAATGTCACCAGTTTTAAATAGTTCTTTTACTGTTAAAGACATGTGTCCCTTAGGGAATTCAAGAAATATTGCATTTATAGCACAATAGCGATTCCCCCAGTGGCACTTTTCTGACTATCCTTTAAGCAAACAGAATTATCAGTATGAATCATGGCATACTGGAGGATGGCAAAATAGTCAATTCATTAAAAATAGTCATATTGATTACTCAAGTCCACATAGACAATATTTCCTGATGATTAACAGAACCAGCTTGATCAATATAACCTAGAACACAAATAAGGAAAAGAAAGGAATTAATTTAAGGTTATTGCAGTTGCCATCTCCATGAATAAATCTGTTATGATGTATGTGTTAGGTTTATCCAAAGTCATTTTACACCTTACCTTTTCCATAGTTCTCCATAGCAACATTTGAATCTCTAAAGGATACTCATCAAATAACCAAAAGGAATTAGCATATAATTATTACGGATTCAGTAGTGAGTAGAGATTAATTAACTGCATTCAGAGTAAATTGCAGGAGCCACAGATGCAATATTATTGTACGTGTATTATAAGAGAAGCAACGGTTGCCCTAGTCTATGAACATTTATGGAAGCAGTTTAAAAAAGGAAACATTGTTACTAAGCTTTCCTATATAAGCACAAAAGATGGGAATGTTTTCAATCCTTCGAAAAATCCTGATTAATTTAAACCTGGAATTCTTTTTTTGAGTCTACTTGTAACACATGGTTTCTATCTAGGCACTTGCATATCCCAGCCATTGCTAAATGGCCATTTCTGTGTTTAAGCTTGTTATATAGAGCGGATAGTAGTCTAAAGGATTAAACTCTGAATTAAACATTATTTAAATCAAATGCAAAATGATAATTTAGATAAACTTTCTACTGAACATGTTCAAATAGATTAGTTCATTTGAGCCTCTTAAGAACTTAAGAATTACATAGGGCAAGAAATAATATTTCTTTTTTTACAGACGAATGTAATGAAGTATAGGAAAGTTAAGCATTTTATCTGGTAACAAGCAGGTAGAAACTGAAAATGCCATTTTTCCAGACTAACTCCTCTTCTGTTCTGTCTCTTATGCTATGTTGCAGCCAACGTATTTAAAAACTATCATTCAAATTTTTTATAGAGTAATGTTTAATTTTACATATGTCCTAATATTTATTTATGTATCAGTTCAACTTTTATGACTTGACATTCATCATTTCCTAACTATCAAATACTGTAATTTGGGAAAATTAATTATGTCTCAGAAACTATGCAAGTACTAAGGAATGAAGCGATGAATCAAGTCCAATTTTCTCTCTACCCTGATCTAGGGATGTAATCAGACATGGAGATGACCATTACAGTGGATGAAGATGGTGATTGCAAATTGCGAAGTGCCTTGTACTCCGTGTTTAGAATTTAAAATTTTATACTGTAAGCAGCTGAGAGCCACTAGAAATCTAATTAAGGGGGAAAACAACAAATCAGGACTCCTATTTCAGAATACAGCTTTGCAGGGAATAGAAAGAAAGCGAGTCCTGCCAAGGAGACAGAGGAGCCTGCTAAGAAAATCAACTGCATCAGAACAGCACCTCACCTAGGGCGGCGGTGGGCGGGGTGAAGGCAGAGCCCGGGTAAAGACCCTGAGCTGTGGTTGGAGAGGCTTCGGTGACCTGTTTGATGCACGTGTGTCCAGGGAGGTTGCCTAGAGAAGTTCTATCTTTTAGCAAGCCTGATGTTTTAATTTCTTTAGTGTAGGGGTCCTCAAACTTTTTAAACAGGGGGCCAGTTCATTTTCCCTTAGACCATGGGGGGGCTGGACTACAGTTTAAAAAAAAAAACAAAACTACGAACAAATTCCTATGCACACTGCACATATATTATTTTGAAGTAAAAAAACAAAATGGGAACAAATACAATATTTAAAATGAAGAACAAGTAAAGTTAAATCAACAAACTTACCAGTATTTCAATGGGAACTATGGGCCTACTTTTGGCTAATGAGATGGTCAATGTCCAGTTCCATATTTGTCACTGCTAGTCATGACAAGTGATGCAAGTGTTCCTGAGATTAGGATATGTCTCAGAGGGGAGAGATGCATAGAAATTAGAAAGGCTGCTTGACTTGACTGCATCTTTCAGAGAGTCATAATTCTGCAGTTCAGCCAGTTCCATTTGGTAAATCGTATCCACATTTGCAATGTCAATAGAAAATGGGTTACAGAAAAGCTGTATGTTCTGTTCATAAAGATGAAACTCTTTAAATCTAAATTGGAACTCCTTTTGCAACTTTTCTAGTGAATCCACACATGTTTTATTTGGGAATGCATCCAATGGATTTTCCACTAACAGATTTTGAGTTGTGGGGAGATGGCAGAAATTTTACTCCTTCATTTGTTTGATGAGGAGGCCTAACTTTACTTCAAATGCTTTCACGTGTGATTGCATATCACAGAAGAGCTTCCCCTTTCCTTGAAGTTGCACATTGAAACTGTCGAGTAGCTCTGTTACATCTGTCAGAAAGGCAAGGTGCCATTTCCATTCTGCATCATTGAGCTCTGGTACTTCTTTGTTTTTTGAAAGCAAAAAAGCTATAATCTGTGGAAGTAGGTCATAGAACTGTTTCAGAACTCTCCCTTGACTCAGCCAAGGGACTTCTGTGTGGTACGAAACATCTTCACAGGCAACAGTTCGCTTAGACAGAAATTCCTGAAATTGTCTGTGGTTTTGTGCATTACCTCTCCTGCAGTTAACACAAGCTACCACAGTTTTCATAACAGAGTCCCACT